>VTFQ01000014.1:6923709-7028709 GCA_036281575.1 Ancherythroculter nigrocauda | reverse complement strand
AGAGGAGAAAAAGACAAATCATTTTTGCAGGCATGCTTACACCAACTGCCTCTGCTGGGCTGATTTCTATTCCACTGGCACAGACTCTCCAAGAATGTTATTGTGTTTCTGTCAGAGGTGCTTCAAGCTGATGGGCCGCCATGCCCGCTTGAAAAAGGCAATTTCACATCTGGAGTGGGAATCTTCTCCCATTGACAAAGACACAGTGACTCGCCCCCTTGTGTGTCATGCTTCTCATCACAATAAAATACAGGAATCAAACCAGCAGGATCACAAAGTCTAATCAGCTATTGAGTGGCTATGCTGTCTGGCCTTATTAATCAACACAAACCATACTGACCTTTTCAAACAATGTGATGGGACTGTTGAGCTCACATATAATTACAAGCTCATCAAGAGATGAGTAAAGCCCAGCATGGCTATCACCGTGATTTTGCCAAGTAAGACACATTTTGTTGATCCTGGAACAACATTTCTGTCCAAAAATTTTGTCTTAATCCTATCCCTACCCCTAAACCTAACCCCACCCATAACTTTGGGAATTGATAGGTGAATAACACTGATGTAGAAGCACCTAACCCTGGTTGTAAGCCTAAACTTGACATATCTTTAAAATTGTCCCTCAAATCTGATTGGATGATTGGTTGATATTTCACTCAACATATGAGATGTCATATGGAAGATACAGATTCCAATCTAACTTTGCTAAGCTCTGATTACCCCACCCCATCTACTGATCAGGGTTATTATCGTTAACTAAAACTAAAACTAAAACCAAGCTGCAAAAATAAAATAAACATTAAAAAAAAATTAATCTGTAGCTCCCGTCTGGCTCAGTTGTCATGTTTCAGCTGAGGAGTTTAAAGTCACCTCTGAGGATTCTGAATGAAATGGCAGTTAATCTGTCTAAGGTCTGTAGCTCATTCCACAGTGGACCTCAATAAGCCTGATGGATCACCACTGAGTTTCTCTCACTCCAAAAGCGTCCGAGCCATAGAGAGAGAGAGGCAGCTCCAGACTGCTAATTTGTTTGTTTCTAGGCTTAATCAAAAGTAGGTATCAATAACATTGACAGCCTTGTATGGTGTGAATGGAACACAGAGAAACTATGCTCCACCATCAGTTTCAATGATCTGTGATTATTGATACTTACCCTCAATAGAAGAGACAACCTTGTGTAAAGATGAATTGAGTATTTTTTGTGATGTTAATATCGATTCTCATATCCCAGCTAAATATGTAGTAGTAAATATGCAGACAGTTCTCTGTAAACCATTTGCAGGTTGATATTTCAGAAGTGTAAACACTGTGTCTCTGTGGTGCTATCAAAACATTGATCTGTTTGTTGAGCATCACAACCAGCCTGACACAGCAAAATTGACTCATACATTGTTTTAATATCCCAGGCATGCAAAACCAACTCACATCTACTTGAATGGGGAAATACCAACATCATTCAATAGTGTGAGTTTGGGGTATGGGTGGTGGCTAGGGCATTGCTATGCAGTTGCTAGGTATTTCTAGATGGTGGCTAGGGCATTGCTTTGTAGATGCTGAGGGGTTCTGAGTGATGTTAAGCACTTGCTATAGTTGCTAGGGTGTTCTGGTTAGAGGCTAGGATGTTGCTATGAAGTTGCTAAGGGGTTCTGAGTAATAAGTGCTTCCTGCTCTGTTGTTAGGATGTACTATGTGGTGGTTAGGGTGTTGCTATGCATTTGCTAAGGGGTTCTGAGTAATAAGTGTTTGCTGGCCTGTTGCTAGGATGTTCTAGGTGGTGGTTAGGGTGTTGCTATGCTGTTGCTAAGGGATTCTGAGTAATAAGTGCTTGCTGGCCTGTTGCATGGATGTTATAGGTATTGGCAAGGGTGTTGCTATGCAGTTGCTTAGGGATTCTGAGTAATATGTGCTTGCTGGCCTGTTGTTAGGATGTACTATGTGGTGGCTAGGGTGTTGCTATGCATTTGCTAAGGGATTCTGAGTAATAAGTGTTTGCTGGCCTGTTGCTAGGATGTTCCAGGTGGTGGCTAGGGTGTTGCTATGCAGTTGCTGAGGGATTCTGAATAATAAGGGCTTGCTGGTCTGTTACTAGGGTGTTCTGGGTGGTGGCTAGGGTGTTTCTATGCAGTTGCTAAAGGGTTCTAAATAATAAGTGCTTGCTGGTTTGTTGCTAGGGTGTTCTGGGTCGGTGGCTAGGGTGTTGCTATGCAGTTGCTGAAGGATTTGAAGTGAAGATAAGCACTTGCTATGTAGTTGCTAAGTGGCTAGGACATTGCTACGCAGTTGCTAAGGGGTTCTGAGTGTTGAGTGTTACATCTCCTATCTACTTAAATGGGGAAATACCGAAATATCAAAAACTGTCTACCAAATACACATTTACATATTTCAAATCAGCAACTAAATCTGACATGAACTCTCCTGCTCAAATAGTATTTAAAAAAAGATTTCAGGTTGACCCAGTCAATGTCCAATGTCCATAAGACATTGTTTCTAATGGGAACTGGAGCTTTTAATGGCAGCTGCAGTGATGCTATGACAGTGTCTTAACTGGATGTTTTATTTAGAAGGCTGGACTTAATCCACTATATTGCACATTCCACTGTCTCTCATTCATAGTAATATGAGTGAACCACATTTGTATATATACAGTGTTAATAAGCACTTCCTATGAAGTTGCTAGGGTTTTGCTATTTGGTTGCTATGGTGTTCTGGATGGCTGATAAGTGGTTGCTTACTGCCTGACTTTAGCCCACCTGCAGGGTCTGATTGCATAGAAAAGTAATAGCACACCTCTGCCCAAAAAGCTGCATGATTTGAGGTATCAATCATGTCCGTAGCACAAATAGTGCTGGACGACTTGCACTGTAAAGTATAATGCTTAATAATGCCACAATGTGTATGTCATCTGAAAAATTTAAGCTTATTCACCATCTGCACATTAAACTGTAATAAGAGAAAGAGTGAAAAATTACACACTTCATCTTTTAGTTAACATTAAAGTTTTCAGTGTTATGGTTCCAAAGAAATAGATTAATATTTCTCATATAATAATCGATTGTTCTAACTCACCATGCAAAATTGTATTTTTAAAATACGGTGAAACTCATACACACATTCACAAACCCACACCACTTAGCTGCTTCACAGCTCTCAGACAGGAAAAGGAAATCGATGCAGGGAGAGCGAATCACTCAGCCCTCTCCGTGTCTCTCTCCCCAAACGAACAGCAGGACATAATAGCAAGTGACAGAAGTTAAGCGTCTCCAAAATCCAACACACATACCCTGACAAAAAGTACTAGCTCAAATAGTTCTGAGCAGTTCTGAAGCATATGTCTGTCTCCGGGCCAGATCAAGAAGATGATAAGAGAGACAGACTGTATCCGAGAACGGGAGAGTCCAGCCGGCGGATTGCTTTTGGCGTGTTATTCCGTGCGCACTTTTCCCTCGAGTCTTCTGTAACCTCTTCACGGCTTGTCACCAGCTAGGAAAAGAGGAGAGAGCAAATGAAAAAAAGACTGAGAAGAGGAAAGAGAGAAACTGACATAAAGAAACAGCCTCCACAGCCAAAGTGGCACTAAACCAGAGCATTACAAAGAGTCATAACAAAGATGAGTGACTGTGAGGAAAAGATGTTTCTGAAGTTGTCAACGGGAGGAATGGATAAGAGACCCTGTTTTTACAGATTCTGGCTGTTTTTCTCTCTCTTTCTGTCTTGTAAACGAAACTGATGCTGTTTTTGGTAGTTTCGACATCTCCGAGAGTCTCTGTTGTGGCAGCGTGTGCTCTGTGAACGTATCTCTGTCAGTGTGTCAGTGTCCTGTCTCAGCTGTCTGAGGATCAGCCAGACAAGCCTCAAACTTCCAAAATGTTACAAAAAGATATACTGTATGCACTCCAGTTCAAAAGTTTGGGGTCTTTTTTTAAATGTTTTTGGAAGAAGTTTCTTTTATTCAGCAAGCCTGCATGGATTTGTTCATTTAAAATAACTGTTTTGTATTTTAATAAATTAATATATTCAAGCATGTGATGGCAAAGCTGAATTTTCAGCAGACATTACTCCACTCTTCAGTGTCTCATGATGCTGATTTGGTGCTAAGTAAACATTATGCTGCCTTCACGAGTTATCGGAATTATGGTAATACGAGTTTCCTAGTTAAAAATTGGACATGAGTGCCCTCTCACGTCGTATTTACCACTGAGAAGTTTTGGGGATAATTTTGATACCCAAGTTCTTGAGTTGGGTGGGCCATAAACCTTAAACATGGCGGAGGGGAGAACGGTATTTTTTATTACCCTGAAAAAAATTATATGATCAACTAGATGAGCAAAGTTTGTAGACAAACTTTAAGTTGGCTTGAAAAAGCCTAGTCAGAAAGTTTGGAGTAGTTTTAAAAGCTTGAAGTTTGAAGCTTTTCAGTTTCAAATAGTTTAAGTTTTAGTTTAGTAGTTTAAAAGCTAGCTAGCTAGATAGACAGATAGATAGATGGTGTTGCTATGCGGTGGCTAGGATATTCAGGATGGTTGCTTAGGTGTTGCTATGTGGTTGCTAGGGTACTCTGGGTGGTTGCTAAGGTGTTGCTATATGGTTGCTAAGGTACTCAGGGTTGTTGCTAAGGTGTTGCTTTGCGGTTTCTCGGGTACTCGGGGTGGTTGTAAGTAAACATTATGCTGCCTTCACGAGTTATCAGGATTTATCGTAATACGAGTTTCCTAGTTAAAAGTTTGGACTTGAACACCCTCTCAAGTCGTATTTACCACTGGGAAGTTTTGGGGATAATTTTGATACCCAAGTTCTTGAGTTGGGTGGGCCATAATCTTTAAACATGGCAGAGGGGAGAATGATTGCTGATGTGACTGGTATTTTTTTATTATACTGTAAAAAATTATATGATCAATAAGTTATGACGACGTGTGTTTTTACATTGCTTTAACTCATCCAAATAAGTTATGCAATTTTCAAGTTTTATAAGATTCAACTCATTTTAAGTCAGTTTAATGTACAATCTAAAAAATAAAACATTGGTTCAAAAAAAAAAAAATGTTAATGTTTTCCACTAGAATTTTTAACTTAAGCCAATTGGGAGAATTACATTAATTCAAAGCAATATTTTGAGTTGATCCAACATAATGTTTTAAGTAAGGTGAAGACGTTTTTAGACGTTTTTTTGCCACAATAAAAACACATTTCTAAGTAACATGAACTTAATAATTGTCAATGTGAATGTAACTATTTAAGTTGATCCAACATAATGTTTTAAGTAAGGTGAAGACGCTTTTTGGACACAATAAAAAGCATGAACATGAACATGAACCATGATGGTAAATCTCCAAAAACACACATTAACAGAAACTCTTCTAAATTAGCATAACAAAACCCTAATTACTGCTAAATCTCCCTTACCATTAATCTTGTGCAAAAAACATTATATAACACTTAATTTTAGCATTTACTCTCCCTTTCAAGTGCCATGGGCAAAGCATGATGGGAAATATAAATCCCAGCCCAGTTTCACTTAAGTTCGTCTAAATTAAAAGAAGTGTTCATACAACTCAAAACAATGAAACACGTTTAAACGTCATCAGATTGTATTTTACATTAACAGAACTTAAAATTAAATACATTTTTGATTAACTGAAAATGTTAAACTATGACAAGTCATGATAGTATATCGAATCAATAGGCATAATTTGTGTGTCATCCAAGCTCAATAAAATAACAATTACAAGTAAAAGGTCTAACAGCATTTCAGAACTTGATTTTTTATTTTACAACAATATATATATATTTAAGTAATGACTAAAGGTCCCCTGAATTAGTTTTTAGAGTGTAATTTAATTTGAAATGACTTAAACATCTAAGTTGATTGTACTTAAAAATTTAGGACAGCAACTTTTTTTAGTGTAGTTTTTTTCCACAACAGCTACAAAACCTTGACCTTAAAGTAGTGCATATTTACACATATGAATAAACATTTGAAGTGAAGTGTATGTTTTATACACAGCGAAAATAGCCTGGATTTGAATGAAATTCCAGAATTGATCTAGATAGTGTGGTTAATGTTTATATGGTTGTCAATAAATGGAATACTAAATATAATTTTGGCTTTAATATGATTTTCCCAATAAATAGGCAAGAATAACCCTGGTGTCCTCCATGATTCCTGTTGATTCCGAGAACAAAGCACTTGAATGTGACGAGCTCGTAATCTCGACTTCAAAAGTGAGAAGTAGGATATTGTTGAATAAATGTTGAAAACGATTGTGCTGCTTAATATTTTTGTGAAGCATTTAGCATTTTTTTTTTTTCAGAATTCTTTGCTGAATGGAAAGTTCAAATATCCTCACATATCTGAAATATATTTTTTATAGCATTGTTATTGTCTTTACTGTCACTTTTTATGCATCCTTAAAAGTATTAATTTCTAAATAAATTAAGTAAAATAAAATTCTGTTATTTTACTCTCCCTCATATTATTCCAAACCTGGATGCTGTTATTTTTGCTGACTCAGTGATTCAGTCTGGAGTTAACAGCTCACTGGAGGGGAAGATTATTAATGAATAATGTCTTTAGGTCTGTTCCTCACACAAAGCTGCCATGTGGCTTCAGAAGCCTTTGATTATAGACTGTGTCCCAAATTATTATGCAAGTGACAAATCAGTAGGATTACTGACATATCAGTAAAATATTTTTCCAAACAAAGTATATCTATCAGTCTGAAACAGGTTTGTTAAATAGTTTGCCAGGTCTTCTTAGGTAAATTGAAAATCTACTTAAAGAAATCATTCTACATTAATAAGCAAGTCACAGTTCTCATGCAATGTGTAGAAATATTGATCTTTCTGAAGATGAAAAGAAGTAGTGCAATGTCTTGCAAAAGGCGAGAAAATAACTAATATTTTGCTAAAACTGAACAGAGATTATCAAACTCTTAAAAGTTTTGTGAGTGAATTTAGAGCACAGAAGAACTCAGATAAAGGCTTATTAAGGAAAGTTTCTGTCAAAAAAAAAAAAAAAAAAAAAAAAAAGTAAAAGAGCAGCTATAAAAAAGCTGCAGTTAGGCAGCAAACGGTATTTGAAGCTGCTAGAGTCCCAAGAACCTCTCCATGCAGGCTTGCAGTTGTGCATAAAGCTGCATTTCAGCCTTCCTAACCATAGTTTCTTTTTTAAACAGTGGGTGTAGAAATACATGAAGACTCATTCGTAAGACTTTCGTTCATCTTCAGAACAGAAATGAAGATCTTTTTGATGAAATCTGAGAGCTTTCTGTCCCTCATAGACAGGTACGCAACTACCACTTTGATGCTTCATAAAGTTCATAAAGAGATCATAAAACTAATCCATATGAATTGATTGGTTAAGTTCAAATTTTCTGAAGAGACTCGGATCACTTTATATGATGAACAGATTTTAATGCTGAATCTGCTTGACGCGCGAAAACAAACCATTGGCTGAAGCTCAAACGTGCTGCGTAACGCGTGAATGAACCTCATTGGTTCTAGAGGAAGTTCAAATGCACTGCGTAACACGAGAATGAACCTTATTGGTTCTTGTGGAAGCTCAAACGTGCTGCGTAACGTGTGAATGAACCACATTGGTTCTTGAGGAAGCTCAAATGTGCTGCGTAACACGAGAATGAACCTCATTGGTTCTTGCGGAAGCTCAAACGTGCTGCGTAACACGAGAATGAACCTCATTGGTTCTTGCCGAAGCTCAAATGTGCTGCATAACACGAGAATGAACCTCATTGGTTCTTGCGGAAGCTCAAACGTGCTGCGTAACACGAGAATTAACCTCATTGGTTCCTGCGGAAGCTCAAATGCACTGCGTAACATGAGAATGAACCTCATTGGTTCCTGCGGAAGCTCAAATGCACTGCGTAACATGAGAATGAACCTCATTGGTTCTTGAGGAAGCTCAAACGTGCTGCGTAACACGAGAATGAACCTCATTGGTTCTTGCGGAAGCTCAAACGTGCTGCGTAACACGAGAATGAACCTCATTGGTTCCTGCGGAAGCTCAAATGCACTGCGTAACATGAGAATGAACCTCATTGGTTCTTGTGGAAGCTCAAATGCACTGCGTAACACGAGAATGAACCTCATTGGTTCTTTCAGAAGCTCAAAACATGCTGCGTAACACGAGAATGAACCTCATTGGTTCTTTCCGAAGCTCAAAACGTGCTGCGTAACGCGTGAATGAACCTCATTGGTTCTTTCAGAAGCTCAAAACGTGCTGCATAACGCGTGAATGAACCTCATTGGTTCTTACGGAAGCTCAAAACGTGCTGCGTAACACGAGAATTAACCTCATTGGTTCTCTTATGTCAAGCAAACATGTTTGAGCTTCTGTTTACCACAACCTATGTGTGAGGTGATGAAGGTCTATATGTTAATAAAAGCATAAATTCAGTCTGTTCATCATATTAAGCGATTGAGTCTCTTCAGAAAATTTGGGCTAAACCTCTCAATTCATTTGAATTAGTTTTACGATTACACTATTTAATGCTTTAAATCTTCAGAAAGATCGACATTTATCCTCATATTACATGAGAACTGTGACTTGCTTAATAATGTGGAACAACAGTCTTTCACCATGTCTACACCAGATGTGACAGTTGTCATGTCGCGTCTACACTTGATATGACAGAGTAAATGTTGCGAATCCATTTTCTTTTCATGTCAGAAGTAGCACAAGCACTTATATAACAGGGCATCAGTTTACTGTCGGGAATTTGTCGTGTAATGCTGCATCCAGTGTAGACAGCATCACTGATTATAATGGGTTCTATTTGCTTTTGTCGTGTCTGGTGTAGACACAGTGTTTAAGTAGATTTTTCTGGCAAACCATTCAACAAATGTGCCTGAGATTATCTAAAAAAGATGTGATAAATAAAACAAAGACTTTCTTTGAAAACTAAAATCTGAATGTTTATTTTACTGAAATCCTACTGATATGTAATTTGCATAATAACTTGGAACACAGTGTATGACAAGGGAACATGTATTAAATGGGAGCCATTTTTATTTCTGTCTTCAATTAGATGAGGGACCCACCTCAAAATCCAGTATACAAAATTGAGAACATAAATATTTTGTTAACATTTCCTCAAACGCTGACTTTGGATTACTTCCAGGATTACAGAATCTAGGTGAGTGCATCTCCCCAAAGCTGCCAGCTCACTTCTTCATACTGAACTACACTAATGAATTTCACTTATATAAGATGACTCTCATGAAAGTTTTATTCTCTGATGTTCTCTTGGGCAATTACTGCTGTAAGCAGCACTATAAGCTTCATATTTCATTTTGTGAAGTTGAAAAGTATGTAACGTTCCCTCCCCAAATCAGGACAGTGTTTTCATGCAGTATACATAATTTTACACATGAAAACTGACTGACTCGAACACGTCTCTGCATTTACCAGGACATGTGACAGTCAAAGCGTCTCCATTTGTCTCTGTCCAGAAAGTGCCAGGCTCACCATGGGCGCTTAATATGCTTACATAGAAATAAAAATATAGATTTTTATGTTCCAAATTGGACATTGGCATGGAAGCACACAATTAGATGGTGATGGATGTTCTGTCTATACAGTATCCAGCTGATTATTTATTTATTTATTTTTTAATGTGGTGAAGCTGCACGAACACACTGCATGTATTAAAATGTCTGTCCACATATGAATATATTTACACTTTTACCATGCACAGATGAATTATGAAAGAAACTCTCGTTCCTCTGCCCCTCCTCCCTTGATAAGTCCATTATTGGCACTTGGCTGCGGCAAATTCACTAACGTGGGCCCGACTTCAAACCATTAATCAGGACTTCAACGCTTAGCGCACCGTAAAAAGGTTATTTGTGTAATAGATAAAAGGGTGAAATGAATTAGCAAGACGGAAGGCAGAGCTCTCTCTTTCTGCATGGCTTTCTTGCTCGGTCTTTCTCCCAAGCGGCAGTGTGAAAGGCTGACCCTGTGCCCACCACCACATAGCACTTTACTTTCATGGGCGCCTGGCTGTATCTCATAGGAGCGCTAATGACAGTCTCAAACATAACCTGTGTGTACTCCTCTGAATTCACCTCACTGCCACTTCGCAACAGACGCTCTCGGTTTCCACATTTTTCTGTGCACTCCGTCTCTCTGTTGTTCAGCAACGAGATTTGCTCTGATTTGCTCTGATCTGTACAGCAAGGAGTGAAGAATGAATAGTTAGCATTTGACTATCTCTCGCCAGAGAATATGGGTGCCGGCGTGTGATTAATCGAGGGTCTTTGGAATGTAAATTCAGATCAGCTGTGGTTTTGTGATTGGCAATGGCACCACATTGACTTCCTTTTTGTCACCCGTGTAAGTGCACTGGGTCATGTCACCCTGTTTATTCCCAAGCAGGATTTACGCAGAATGGGCATTCACAATTTTTTCATGTCATTTATGCTTGAAATGATGTTAGAGCTATGTATGTGAGTAGCAATATTTTTCTGGAGTGTTATTTCACACTCCAAATAGCTCTATGTTAATTCTTGATATCAACAATGATGTCATTACTCACAGAAATACCAATTCTTGATATCAAGAATTAAATTTCAAGAATTAAAACTAGTAAAACTATATAATTAAAAAAAAAAAAAACAACAACAACAACAACAACAAAAAACTATAATGTAATTAAAGGTGCCGTAGAATGGAAAATTGAATTTACCTTGGCATAGTTGAATAACAAGAGTTCAGTACATGGAAATGACATACAGTGAGTCTCAAACACCATTGCTTCCTCCTTCTTATATAAATCTCATTTGTTTAAAAGACCTCCGAAAAACAGGCGAATCTCAACATAACACCGACTGTTACGTAACAGTCGGGATCATTAATATGTACGCCCCCAATATTTGCATATGCCAGCTCATGTTCAAGGCATTAAACAAGGGCAGGACGTCTGGATGTGCACAGCTGAATCATCAGACTAGGTAAGCAAGCAAGAACAACAGCAAAAAATGGCAGATGGAGCAATAATAACTGACATGATCCATGATTACATGATATTTTTAGTGATATTTGTAAATTGTCTTTCTAAATGTTTCGTTAGCATGTTGCTGTTAAATGTGGTTAAAGTTACCATCGTTTCTTACTGTATTCACGGAGACAAGACTGACGTTATTTTCATTTTTTAAACACTTGCAGTCTGTATAATTCATAAACACAACTTCATTCTTTATAAAGCACCATCAAACTCATTCAGAATCAAATGTAAACATCCAAATAAATACCATACTTACGCGATTAGACATGCTGCATGACGAACACTTTGTAAAGGTCATGCAGAATAAAGGTTGGTGCACACTATGTGATTCTGGCCATGATTTGGTCGTCTGAGACAAATTTTGAGAATCCTAAAAGATTCCTATAATCCTAGGCACAAATCTGTAGTCTTTGATCGCTAGTTTGACATGTTCACCGACAGCCGATTAATGATTGTTGCAATCAAATTTTTCAAGTACCTTATTATGACCTATATTTGCGTTTTAAAGTCATGTGCCCTCTAGCTGGCGTAAAAATAATGACAGCGTCGTGTTACGTCTGTCATCATGAAAATGCGTGTTCATTTAAATGTAATGTGTGGACTTTTTACATCATTTGTCCTATTTCTATTTAGCAAAACGACTACACCCACCCCACCCCTAAACCTACCCTTAGTGATTTATAGTGCATATACACTTTATGAGCACATGCGTTCCCTGGGATCGAACCTACGATCGCATGATCACATGATTGCATATTGTTGTATATTGCAATGCTCTGCCAATTGAGCTATGCAAAACCCGAAATATGACGCAGATAAAAGGGAACAATGCATTAAAATGAAAGTGTCCTGCTGTCGATAGGAGCGCAACTTTAGCAAACGCTCCTATGGGTCGTATCTCAGGGAAGTGACAAATGACCTATATACAGTAGGCGTATTGGTTGGAGAACATGTTGAAATAAAATGTTACCGTAATTAACAATCACATTCGTGATTTCAGATATTAACATTGTCACTAGTGACAATTGAATTGCTGATAGCAAAAATTTACATTTTTACTAGCTGCAATTCAATTGTTGATATCAAGAACAAACATTTGCACTAGTAACCACGTTATTATTGATATCAAAAATTATGATTTTTACTAGTAAGAATTGTATTTCTGATATGTAAATTTGGAATTTCAACTGGTAAGAAATCAATTCTTGATATCAACAATTGACTTTTAACTAGTGAAAATACAATTACAGATATCAAGAATTATAGTTTTTACTAGTTGAAATGTAATTATTGATATCAAGAATTGGTATTTCTCTGAGTGATGATGTCATTGTTGATATCATGAATTAACCTTTATACTAGTGGAAATGTAATTTCTGATTTCAAAAATAACCATTGCTACTAGTAGAAATCCAATTTCTGATATCAAGAATTTTAACTAGTGAAAATTAAATTATTGATATCATGTCCTGGAAATGAATGAAAGTTAAAATAGCTTGCTCCATCCATCCATCCATCCATCCATCCATCGCCAAATTTTGAAATACGTAATTTTAATAAAACGGCAAGATAAAATAAATAATGACGAGAGACTTGTCTCAAAGACATTTTTCTCATTCTCTCTCCATCCCTCTTTCTCCCTCTCTTCCATCACGCCCTTAGTCTAATCCCTCATTTCTGTGTCTCTGTACCTTCTTTCAACCTTTTGGCAGTATGTGTCATCCACCCAAACTCTGTTGAGCTATTCATCAAAACACACAAGCACACCTACTCATCCACATTTCATAGTCAGTGACAAGCTGCTAAATGACACTTTCAACCAGTACCTGCTCTGACTGACAGGTTTTCCTCCCATGGCGACATGGTCTGTACACTCCCTGGGTAGCAGGACAATAATAGAAAGGCCCAGACTTTCTCCCCAACCGCTTTTGTTCCAGACTTCATAAAACATGCAAGTGGTGTAGTACTTTTCCAGTTAGCTTGGTGTACCCCTCATTATGGTATAGCAGGAGAGTTAATTTTGGCTTTATGCCCCAAAAATATTAAAGGGGACCTATTATGCCCCTTTTTACAAGATATAATATAAGTTTTGTGTCCCCAGAATGTGTCTGTGAAGTTTCAGCTCAAAATACCTCACAGATCATTTATTATAGCATGTTGTAAATGCCCATTTTTGAGTGGAAGGAAAAACATGCTGTTTTCATGCATGTATCTTCAAATGCAAATGAGCTGCCGCCCCCCACCCCCGCTTTCCAGAAGAAGGCGGAGCCTGTACAACTCGTGCCTCGAATACTCTGCCAAAAACTAACAAAACATCTGTTTGGTTTTGATTGTCATCTCTACTGCTGTATGCTGTTAATATGAACCAGACAACAAAAGAAAAACAGAAAATCACTCACTGCTCTTGACTGAATAACTTTAGTAGCTTTAATAAGAATACAGTTCTTACTTGAATGCTGCTGTTAAATGCTCTGACGAGGAGATAAACATGGCGGATTGTGTACAGCTCAGTCAGGGTGGGGTCTATGCTAATACAGCAGAGTCAGTCAGCAGTCTGTCACATAACTTTTGTTATGTTTGCATTTAGTTCTGTCATGTCTTGTTCTGTTCTTTTGCCCTTATTGTGTATCCTGATTAGTTAACCATCCACATCTGTGTCTGTTCTCCCTGATTACGTTCTCCCTCATTAGCTCCCTTATAAAATCTACCTGTTCTGTGTTTGTCGGATCTCACTTTATGTTAAGTTGTGTACTTTGCCATTTGGCATTGGATATTATTTTGTGGATTAAACTAACCGGTCCCACTTTATATTAAGTGGCCTTAACTACTATGTACTTACATTTAAATTAATCATTTGATACAATGCACTTATTGTGTACATACATGTTTTTACATTGTACTTATGTTTTAAAAACACCTGCATGTAATTACATCTGTAATTAGTTTCTGTAATTAAATTTATAATTACACTGTTGACCCATCCCTTAACCCTTACCCCTACCCTTATACCTACCCATACCACCAAAGCTTTCCCTAACCTTATCCGTATCCCGCCTCAATAGCAGCAAAAGTGTTTTACAATTCAATATGAACCCAATTAGTACATTGTACTTATTTTTTTGATGTAAGTACATAGTAGTTAAGGCCACTTAATATAAAGTAGGACCAACTAACCTGTTATCTGATCTTCTTCTTTGTCATGTTCTCGTATTTATACACAACTAGCATGACACAGTCATGGGCGGGGCCTAATAATTTGTGATGTCACAAAAGCTATACTATGCAAACGACTTGTCCTGAGACACTGCTTATGATTTATGGGGATTAAAAAAAGAGGACTGGGTGGATTTTTACCATAATAGGGTGGTTGTGTACACACACTGCCGTGAATTTTGCATAATAGGTCCCCTTTTTTTAAAAAAAAAACAAAAAAACATGCTCTTAAAAGAGTAGATGTATTGAAGTGATTTTATGTATAAGTTGATTTTTTTGGAGCAGATTAATCAATCTTGAAGAGTTCTTATCAGTATGTGTGTGTATGGTAGTCAGCTTTGTCAATAGAGTGTGAAAAGCCTTCTTTTTTCAAAGTGCAGTTTAGAGAAGGTGTGAAAATATGAGATGCAGATGTGAACTGAGAGTAGACATTCATACATCTGTCTCTTTTATTTTCACCGGTTCTTCTCTTCTGAGTGTTTGTGCTACTTCAGAAACACTGTCTCCTTTTCCATCCCTCTCACAAAGACCTGTTGATAACCGCCTGTTTGCTTTCAGCATGGTTGTCATGGCAGTGACCGCCATTATACTTGTTCATCATGCCGACAGTTTAATGTGATTTAGCCAAGTAAGACGTGTTGCTTGATCAACATCCTTATTGGTCCTTGATCAACATTCTTATCAGCTAATCAGATTTTATTGTTGGGGGCTTTAACAACATTCTTATCAACCTATCATTTCAGTCTGCTTAGCTTTAGGGCTTAGCTTAGGGTTAGAGCCATGTTTGTAATCTGTGCGGATGCATCAATTGATTTTGGAACTAGTGGTTTAAGGTTAGAGGAATTGGTAAGGATTAGGAATTTAAAGGGATAGTTCACCAAAAATGACCAAAAAAATTCTCTTGTCATTTACTTACCCTTATGCCATTCCAAACAAAAAACAAAAAAAAAATTTCAACCCCATTGACATTTGGACCCATGGAATAAAAAGAAAAAGAAAAAAAATATATATATATCTTCTTTTGTGTTCTAAAGAAGAAAGTAATTTGGTTTTGTAAATGCATGATGAATGATGAAATACAGGATGAATAAATGACAGAATTTCCATTTATGAGTGACTCTTTAAGGTTTTAATTGAAAAAAGTCTTTGGCTGAACTCATTCAAGATAGTTTTTACACATATTTTTACAAATGTTTTCTTAATATAAAAATTCAAGAGAAACAAACATTGAGAGATACTCTCTCACATCTCTTGTGCGTTGGCTCAAAATTCTCAGAGATTAAAATTAAAAAAGCACAAAGGCTTGCACACAATGCCCTTCAAGAAAAAAAAATATATCTGCAAAAATATTTTCAAAAAAGTCCTCTTAATGATCATGTTTGAAGATTTTTTTTCTTTTCTCGAAGGACATTGTGTGCAGGCTTTTGTATGGAAGCTTGTTTTTGCCACAGGATAAAAAAGAAAAAAAAGAAAAAGATAAGTGTGTCGTCTTATCTCACAACTCTTACCTTTTTCACAATTGTAAGAAAAATGTCAGAATTGTGAGCTGACATTATTTTCCCTCTCAGAATTGGACTTTATAACTCGCAATCGAGGGGGGGGGAAAGCAGAATTGCGTGATATAAACTTGCAATTGCGAGAAAAAATGTCAGAATTGGGAGTTTATATCTTGGAATTGTGAGATAAAATTTGTGAGATGAAAAAGTTGCAATTATCTTTTCAATTATTTTTATTCTGTGGTGGAAATAATATACTTTTGTGCATTTGACCTAATACTAATATAAAATTACCATGTAAACTCAATACTTTTTTTTCTAGTAGTAGAAACCTACCTGAATTTAGTATAGCCCAATTTTAAAAAAGCCCAAAAATAACATGAATAAATGTCTTTAACTACTGATTACAATCTAGCTATAGCACATATTAGCATACTAAATGTAGCAGATTATTGTATGTAACTGCGACAGAGTTCTGCAGGGAGAAGACTAATTCACCAGTGGTTCCCTTGAGATTTCCCTCTGGGGTTTTATAATAAAGTCTGTGGTAAACATAAGTTGACGGTACTTTGAAGTTTTGTTCTACAACGTGAACTGCACACACTCACACTGACCTTAAACACTCTTATCTAGTTACTTATTAGAAACATATACTTTCAAAAATAAACATAACAGCTTCTAAATTCATGTTTTTGGTATACGTGTGTGTAATTTACATTGAAGAGCAAAACTTCCAAGCATCGTCAACTTATGTTTACCACTGACCTTATTTTACTTATAAATTTAAAAACCCCATAAGAAAAACTCGAGGGAACATATATATATACACACACACACATTGAGATCTCACAAGTTTAAAAATTTAAGAGATTTCTCATTGAGGTGAAAAGCTGTCTTGCAATATTGCTAAGATGGAGAGTGAGGGTGAAATTAGGATAGAATATGCCACCGCTACGCCTCCACTGTCATTTTGCCTTTAATAGAAATAAAAACCATTTAATTCACTTGGATAATGGTCGCTTCAATCCCATCCAGCTTATCTAACACGAGAGGCATGTAGAGACGTATGTAGTGCAGCAGGAATCAGAGTTCACTGATCATGTGACGAGAGTAAGTGACGAGATGACTGACAAGACCATGGCAGAGGATTCGTTGCACAACAGAGCCGAGCCTAAACGTCTGACAAATGTCTCATCTTGTAGAATATACGCTGCTCCCTGTTCAGAGTACGCGCAATTGCGAAAGAGAAAGAAAAATGCGAGCGTACATTCAAACTCGATTTCAATACCCTGCATTTTGAAAGCAACTCCCTGATGCATGCAAATATCTCCCAATATGAAAGCTGTCTTAGGCTGAGCTGTGTAGTTGTTCTAGTTAGGAGGTCAAAAGTAGTAGAAGCTCATAAATCATGTACAGTTCATGTACAGACTCATATGAAATCATACAGGAGAGAAGCCAGTCAGTTGAGTTTGTGGCAAAACCTTTTACAGTGCTTGTATAATTTGTCTAGCCATGTATTTTGTAGTCATGTAGTCATGTATACTGATACTATATATATATATATATATATATATATATATATATATATATATATATATATATATATATATATATATGAAGAGTTCAGATGCAAAACCCTCTAAATCCATCAGACTTCTTTTCTTTAAAATGAGCATTTTTTACCAGGCTTTTACAATCAAGTTCAGGAGTTTCATTTTAAAGGTAATGATAAGGTTATTAGCTAGTGAATAAAATAACTTTTTTTTCAAAAATGTCACTCTAGACAATTTATTGGTTTTTAACAAGTTCGATTTTCTTTTGCGTCAAAACCAGCTAAATCCACTTGTGCTTTTTTTGCAAAAACCTCTAAATCCACCTATTTGGGACAAGACATGGTAAATAGTTGAAAAAACACTAAAGATGCAACTAAAAACCCTGAAAAAGATGAGAGCACTTATCACTTAAAAACTAAACAGTAGACAAACCTCTTTACACAGGGATCTAACACGTCTCTTCTATTCAGCCTCCACTTTTTGCCTCCTCCGTTTATATGGCACAGCTTCCATATGAGACAGAAGAATAGCATCTTGTTTGACTTTGTCTTTGGCGAAATAGAGCTGTTGTTTCATGTATAATAAATCCGATTTCTTCAAAGTAACGGCACTGCACGAAGAAGAACTGTTATGAGTGCATGATACAATTGCGACCAAGCCATTCCACTGTAGGCTATTTTGCCTTATGACAGGCAGAGTTTTGAGGTAAATAACGTTTTCTTCTGCCATTCAATATTAGTAGGACAGGCTGATCCATTTCATCGTACTCCATCTTTTATTTTAAAAATCTCAATCTGAATTTGACTCTAAAAAAATCTCCTCAGCGCGCCGCTATATTGAAACCGCTCGGAATCATATGATTCTATTCGCGCCTTCTGATTGGTTCTCGGAATATAGCGGCTTTTGCTGCCAAAGGGAAGTGGCGTCTAGAGGCTTTTGCCAACAAACCGATATTTCTGAATGGGCTGACGCTGCGATTTAGAGGATTTGAAGCACGTGATTTGTTGAACGTGTACTACGTGCCGTAAGCATTCGTTCAATGTCATTATCTCATTTTTGACAGAGATGGCGTTTAGCGGCTTTTGCATCTGAACTCTTCATATATAGTATCAGTATATATAAGTTGAATGTTATTCCAGTACCAAAATGGATGCTGATCCAACAACATGCCCTACTTGGTGTGTCGTGTAACCATTAGGTTTTGATGGCAAGGTCTAATATGCAGTATGTACTCCCCGATGCCTGTAGACCTAACACCTCATGGTGGTTTTGTGAGGAAAAAAATGTTTTATTGTAGATGCATTTCAGCAGGTTTTGCCCTCATCTCCTGCCTCAGGTAATGTCCCTTTCTCTACATCATTATGAAACCCCAGCCATCCTACTCTCTGGATCAGACCTGTTTGTATGACCTCTCTCAAGCTCTCGGTACAAAAAGGTCATTTCTCGTCACGGTGCATCAGATGTGTTTAATTTAGCCTATGTCCCTGAGGCTGGGCTGTCTGGTCCCGGTGTCCCATCAGCTACATTCAGTCGTCTTCACTTCCACAGAGCGTCTCCCATGAATTTGCTCTGGCTCAGATCTGAGTCTCATGTCCACAGGCCCTGTAACACACCCGCAGGCCTTCTGAAGAATCTCTTCAGGGAGACGAGAGAGAGATGATGATCATGAGAGAGACAGATGGACACACTAAGAAGAAAATTAAAAGCGAAAGGTCTTTTTGGTGATGTTGATGCCGTATAAACAGCATGATTGTGATTTAATACAACGCTTCTTTAAATGAGAAGTTCATATAGAGTAACTTACATTTCAGACAATTTGGCTAGTTATTTATTTATTTATACAGAAATTATAAGCCAAAGCATGAAGCTGTGCACGTCACAAAGCAACAGTACTTTGATTTATAGTTCCTTGCTTTCGAGGCATAACACAATACCACTTTCTGATGTCATCTGTCAGGGTGGACAGATCTTTAAGCATGTAAACTTCTGTAAAAGCTAGCAATCAGTGGTAATGATGTAGGAGTGGTTTCACCACATCTAATGATATAAGGGAGGCTGAAAATCGATACATTGCTTAAGATGAATTCATCTGATTCATCAACACAGAAAAAAGCATTATGACAAAGCAGCTGGTGACAAGAGCATTAAGGTCCTCTTTGGGAGGGGTTTTCAAACGGAGGTCTGCAAAGAGGTGATAGGAAGATTGTGCTTGTGCACTAGTGTGGCACTATTTTCTGTAACGCTGTTTTGTAACTATATTTAATATGAAAAATTCTATATAAATTTGAATTATATTGGAAATGTCCATCCATCCATCAAATCTCTATTTCCATCCATCCATCCATCCATCCATCCTTTCAAATTGGTCAAAGTCAAAATTTGACTCACTTTCTTCTATGGTACACAGAGGAAGGTATTTTGAAGAATGTTAATGCACACAAGCTAATAATACATTTCAAAAACAACATAATGTCTTAATAGTATTATTCTTGGTAAAATATATATACACTGCTCAAAAGAAAAAAAAATAAGGGAACACTTTGAAAACACATCAAATCTCAATGCTGGATATCTATATTGATATGAACTGGGTAATGTGTTAGGAACGAAAGGACATTGTTTGATAGAAATGTAAATTATCAACCTACAGATGACTGAATTCAAAGACACCCCAGAAATCAAAGTGAAAACATTATGCAGCAGGCTAGTCCATTTTGCTGAAATTTCATTGCAGCAACTCAGAAAGGTACTCTGTAATTTGTATGGCCCCCACAATGTCGGGGCATGCTCCTAATGAGACAACGGATGGTGTCCTGGAGTATTTTCTCCCAGATCTGGACCAGGGCATCACTGAGCTCCTGGACAGTCTGAGGTGCAACCTGGTGGTGTCGGATGGACCGAAACATAATGTCCCAGAGGTGTTCTATTGGATTTAGTCAGGCGAGCATGGGGGCCATTCAATGGTATCAATTCCTTCATCCTCCAGGAGTTCCCTGCATACTCTTGCCACATGAGGTCAGGCATTGTCGTGCACCAGGAGGAACCCAGGACCCACTGCACCAGAATAGGGTCTGACAATGGGTCCAAGGATTTCAATGACATTCACACCAGTGGCCTGCTGGAGGTCATTTTGTAGGGCTCTGGCAGTGTTCATTCTGTTGCTTCTTGCACAAAGGAGCAGAAACCGGTCCTGCCTATGGGTTAAGGACCTTCTACGGCCCTGTCCAGCTCTCCTAGAGTAACTGCCTGTCTCCTGGAATCTCCTCCATGCTCTTGAGACTGTGCTGGGAGACACAGCAAACCTTCTGGCAATGGCATGTGTTGATGTGCCATCCTGGAGGAGTTGGACTGCCTGTGCAACCTCTGTAGGGTCCAGGTATCGCCTCATGCTACCAGTATTGACACTGACCCTAGCCAAATGCAAAACTAGTGAAAAACAGTCAGAAAAGATGAGTAGGGAAAAAAACCGTCAGTGGCCTCCACCTGTAAAACCATTCCTGCTTTGGGGGTCATCTCATTGTTGCCCATCTAGTTCATTAACACCAAAGCTGCTGAAACTGATTAACAACACACACACACACACACACACACACACACACACATATATGTAGCTATATATGTTTTATACGACTGCTCTACTTTGAATAAATGTTGTGATCCATCAAACCTCAGACTTCAAGGATTATTAAATTCCAATAGTTGTTCTTTGAGATTCTTCTTCAACGCGCCACTGTACCTAGAACACCGGCCTTTAATCCCAGTGCTGTATCTCATTTTTACACTTCTCTCTGATCAGCTGAGATAGTGTCTTCAGAGAACCTCCGGCTCGCTAGACAGCCTGCACCTCCGGATTTGATCAAGTACAGATATGCCTCGCAAATGCTGAGCTCCATAGTACATGCTGCCAACTCTTGTACTTAAGTCAAATTACCCATGTCCGCTGTAGATCATACACTCCTCTCAACCTCATCAGAACCACCACTGTTTTGATGTATGGAAAGAAAAACTGACATTCTATTTGGGATGATGGGGAAAGAGAGAAAAAAAATGAAATATTCATGTCTTTATGTTTTAATGAGAGAATATGGGATTCCGTCATGTCAAGCATATTAGGTGGAATTGTTGAAATTTCTGCTGGAAATTTCATAAAATCCTTTTTTTTTTTTTCTTTTTTTTTTTACAATGGTCAAGGAGCTGATCATGATAAAGAGTTTAAACTTTTGATAAACAAAACTGGCAGGGCATATAAAAATACTATAAAAAATACATATAAATAATACTATATAAAAATACATATAAAAATTAAGATATGATTTTGAACATGACTTGTTATTGTTCTATGCACTGATCAGGAATAACATTATGAGCACTGACAGGTGAAGCGAATAACACTGATTATCTCTTCATGACAGTGGGTGGGATATATTGTGCAGCAACTGAACATTTTGTCCTCAAAGTTGAGTTGTAAAAATGGGCAAGTGTAAGGATTTGAGCGAGCTTGACAAGGACAGTTCACAAGGGTCTAATTCACTGTGTCATTTGTCTTTTTTTTTTTAAAGATCCAAAAAACATAAGCGTAACTAAAACTTTAACATTTCTTCTTTTGCTGCCTTGAAACCATTGGTATTCCTTCTAGTAATGCAAATCTAGTTCAATTCATCACCCCGCTAAAGGCACAATTAAATCAACATCTGTATAATTTTTAGCATGGTTTTGATGCCAGCAACAGTCTGAGACACGTGCTTTCAGTATTTCAGAGCATAAACTGGGTTGGCGGAATAAATTATTAAGACGTTGTTTTAGCAATGAAACAATTGTAACTGACATGGAGAAAAAAAGAGGATTTGAATTGTGGACTGATTTGATTTCAAGCTCAGTTCAAGAGATGCAACAGATATTAACAGCAGATCTTGTTTGTTCAGGCGTTACTCTTAGACATCTACAGTGTTTGAGGTCCACTGACCCTTCGTGTAGAGAGAGGTGGACAGTCTATAGTTTGCCATAGCTGGCCAGTGATAGCCACAAGTCAATAGCTGCTAATACTGGAGGGGTTAGCATAAATCCATCAGTAGTGTTCGAGAGAAAAGAGAAGGAGAGAGAGAGAGAGTAAAGAACTGTTGGTGAGAGATGCCTTTGGAGGGTTTTAAAAGAGCTTCACTAGAAGGTTTTGGAGGAGGTACGGTGTGCACTGAAAAAGTGTTTTGAGAACGCTACTTCCAGAGTTGTGTCGCAGATGATCAATCAGTGGCGGAAGAAGGTTAACCCAAGGGAGAGAACCAAAATATGTTATTCTTTGTTTTTCAGATGGTGGATGCTTTTTGAGTACTTTTTTTTTTTTTCCTTCCAAAACTCTGATTTTCAAATGTAAGGTTGAGAGTGCTGTAATCTCAGTCAAAATATTTTTAACAACTGACAGCAGCTTATGAAGTAGATTATGGTGCTTAAATAACCCACTCCAAAATTCCACATTCTCAACTTCCAGTTTCCCATAAATGGGCTTCCCTGTGATGAAGGCAGAAAGATAGATAATATAGACAAGAGTTCTGAACAGTTGTACACACATAAAAACTAAATTTTATTGAATAACCCCCAAAAAACACTGATGTCACAACCAAAACTTCACCACGTTTTGGTTGTGACTGTTTCGGTGGTGACAATTTTAGATACTTTTGAGCCTAGCTCAGAGATGCTAGTCAGTACATGGTTAGCTAGCACAGTTCTGAACAAAATTTTATAGAATAACACCAAAAAAGGTTGTTTAATTGCTGAAAAAAAAGGTGTTTGATAGTGACTTTCCTTAAAGTTACACACAGTTTTTTAGGCTTTTGAACACATTTACTTTAAAGTAATGGGCCCTATCTACTCACCATGTAGCTATGAGAGAGAGGGACACAGGAATACTTCCTGATCATAAATGTAGGGGTGTGGTTAAAATCAGTCTCAGCCAATGGACTAAAACATACACTGTTTCAGTAGTGATATGAAAATGCAGGACACATTTATGTAAAGTATACTTAAAAAAAAAAAAAAAAAAAAAAAAATTACTTAAAAAAAAAACTAAAATTAAAATGGAAATTTAAAATATAAAGCAAAAGTTAATTCAAATTATTATTGTAAATATATAAATAATAATACCATTTACCAAACTGTGATCAAGTGAATATATCAGGATCCCTATAATTTAAAGATGTCTGTGAAGTGCCATAAAAAAATTTTTAGTACCTTTATGAACTAAGTTCTTCAGGCTAGTTCACACAGAATATGTTTTTGCATTTCATTGCACAGTTTTTAATTGTTTTTATACACTGTAAACCTGAATACGTTGGGCTAACTCCAAACAATTTTAAGGTAATCAGTTACATCAATTTTTTTGAGTTATGATGTTCCCAATTTTAAGTAAGCAGAACTATCAAGTTTTGAGTTTGTAGTACTCATGCATGTTAATTGCTCCTAACTTGAAGTACTGAGTTAGCTAACTCATACATTTTGATAGCAATTAACGTAAAAGATTTAGGCCTGGTTTCACAGACAGGGCTTAGATTAAGCCATGATTAGGCCTTAGTTAAATTAAGACATTTAAGTATCTTTTCTAAATGTGCCCTAGAGAAAAAAACAAACAAACAAACAAAAAACCATTACTAGTGTGACATCATTGTGTCACCTTTAACCATTGACCCCACATTCTTTTTTATTCCATTGTACTGCATATCAATTTTTTAAACACAGAACACATTCTGTGCGAACGGCCCCTCAGGTCTTTGCTTAGATTGCTTGGAACAGCTTTCATGCTTCAAACACGGTCAAATCTACAGTATATGCTGACTACTGAATTCATTGCATCTAGTATGCATAGTTTGAGAATCTCAAGAGAATGGGCAGTAATCTGCCAACCAGGACGTGTTCCAGATCAAAATGTTCTTTTCTGGATCAACAGTCTTGTCCAACAAATATAGTCCAACCTCATCCCTGACTCCTAATTCAGAGGAACATGATAGGTTGATAAGCACCAGCCCAGCATTAACCCTTAAATCTAATTGGATGATAAGAATGAAAGGACTTGGATCCAGGAACATGTCCTACTTGGCACGGTCAGTAAGTAGGTGCACAGACCTTGCTCTAGTTGTGTGTCCATCATTAGGACTTTAGCCAATTCTGATGCCCTGCATGGCTTTTCTCTGGAAGATCTGACATGGTTCCCTTTGTACGGTTGTGGTTCATTTGTCTGGTCTGTGCTGCGTTCCACCCGTAGGGTTTTCAATCAAGCTTTTAGCATGAAGCTTTTCAGTAATGGGCTGTGTAAGAGCGCTGACAGTCTGATGGACGCAATTAAAGCTCCCTCTCTTTCTCTGACGCTAGCAGAGCTTATCAGAGCAGAAGAAGGCCTTCACACAAACGTCAATATAAAACAGCTAAAGCTGAGCCGACACTGGGTCCTCTTTGGGCCAGTGCTGCCAACAGCCACATGCCTCCAACACCTCTGTGAAGCCCTGATCCCTGAAGAGCTAATCAAGTCCAACATGTCAGAGAGAATGTGCATGTGTGTCGGAATCAACCAGAGGGGATATTCCCCTACAAAACACAACATACGCATACAGTTGCTGCTTCTTGGTCCGAACACCCTACATGCTGGTGAGATTGTTAGTTTGGCAGCAATCTGTGTGCAGTATGGTGGATTGTAGTCTGGAGTGATGCATTATGTGAGGCACACCATACCAGTGTGCAATAGTTCAAAGGTCCTACAGTCAAACCGACAAGGTCAGAATACACACTGCTTGATGTATTAGATCAGTATTCAGCACGATGGGTAACACACACACAGACCTACACCTACACACACACACAAAAATGTTCAATGTGAATTGCATACTTTTCAGCAAACATGTTTCATTTCCTCCCTCGTGTACTTGTGTGAATCAGAGAACTAGGGAAACCTGTGCAGAAACTGCTATTATTTACAAAATTTTATGTTAGATGTGATTAATCGATTTGATAGCGGTGTGTGTGTGTGTGTGTGTGTGTGTGTATATATATATATATATATATATATATATATATATTTAATATAGTGAAGTGAATAACACTGAGTTTGACAAGGGCCAAATTGTGATGGCTAGACGACGGGGTCAGAGCATCTCCAAAACTGCAGCTCTTGGGGTGTTCCCGGTCTGCAGTGGTCAGTATCTATCAAAAGTGCTCCAAGGAAGGAACAGTGGTGAACCGGTGACAGGGTCATGGGCGGCCGAGGCTCATTGATGCACATGGGGAGCGAAGGCTGGTGTGGTCTGATCCTACAGACGAGATACTGTAGCTCAGATTGCTCAAGAAGTTAATGCTGATTCTGATAGAAAGATGTCAGAATACACAGTGCATCACAGTTTGTTGCGTATGGGGCTGCATAGCTGCAGACCAGTCAGGGTGCCCATGCTGACAACTGTCCACCGCCGAAAGCACCAACAGTGGACACGTGAGCATCAGAACTGGACCACGGAGCAATGGAAGAAGGTGGCCTGGTCTGATGAACCACGTTTACTTTTACATCACGTGGATGGCTGGGTGTGTGTGCGTTACCTGGGGAACACATCGCACCAGGATGCACTATGGGAAGAAGGCAAGCCAGCGGAGGCAGTGTGATGCTTTGGGCAATGTTCTGCTGGGAAACCTTGGGTCCTGCCATCCATGTGGATGTTACTTTGACACGTACCACCAACCTAAGCATTGTTGCAGACCATGTACACCCTTTCATGGAAACGGTATTACCTGGTGTCTGTGGCCTCAGCAGGATAATGTGTCCTGCCACAAAGCAAAAATGGTTCAGGAATGGTTTGAGGAGCACAACAATGAGTTTTAGGTGTTGACTTGGCCTCCAAATTCCCCAGATCTCAATCCAGTCGAGCATCTGTGCTGAATGAACTCAATTTTAAGGCAACCAGGTAACTTGCTTTTTAAGTTAAACCAACAATTATTATTTTTTTTACAGTAATGTGTGTGTGTGTATATATATATACACACACACACACACATAAACACAAAATTTTGTGATCATGATCATGATTAATCAATTTGACAGCCCATACACACATATAATCACAGTTCTGAGGTAAAATCGTATTGTGAAATAGTCACATTGTGATATACGGTATAAATTTGCAGAAAGGATATAAAGTAACAATTCTGACACATAAAGTCATAATTGTGAGATATAGTCATATTGTGAGATATAAATTTGGAATTGTGATATAAAATTGCAGTTTTCATATATTAAGTGACACTGTGAGATATAACGTTGCAAATATGAGAAATGTGACACTATAAAGTCACAATTTTGAGATGTAACGTTCAATGTGAGATATAGCCACATTGTCAGTGTGAGATATAAAGTTGTAAACATGAGAAATAAAGCCACAATTTAGAGGTATAGTCAAATCACAATTTTCAGATATGAAGTCATAACTGTGGTAGTCACAGCTATGAAAAATAGTGACTATTTTAAGATATAAAATCATATTGTGAAATAAGAATAACAATTTTGACAGTATAAAACAACAATTTTGAGACAGATACTGTAACTTATATAGATAACTGCATTTGGGAGTGTCTAAAAACAATGCTTACAAGTAGAACTGGAAGCTCTTGAATCACATCTGTGGAGATTGCTATCAATACTATCTCCATTGTTCTTTCACTGTAAGAAGATAAGGGCTTAAAGACTAAATGTTTTGTTTTGGACTGCATCACTGAGGTCTCTCATTTGGCTAGCATCTCCTCTGATTGGCTGCGTTTCACAAAGCAATTATTATTAATAACAGTTTCATTTCATCTGTGCATATGCTTTTTCTGGAGCCGGAACAGTGGACATTTCTCTCTCTCTTTCTCTCTCTCTCTCTCTCTCTCTCTGTGTGGCGAGAGATGAATGTGTAGTGTGACTGTAATTGAAATGTAGTCCAAAATGATTTTCATACTATGAGTACCACCGCTTTGGAAATTAGCATATTTTTAATTAAATGCCTTGAAATTTTGAAATAATCCAAACGAACTTGTCACTTCCAACATTTTGGCATTAATTAATTAATGTTTGCCCTTGACTTGTCAGCACAGACTTACATGTTTATTCATTATTTTGAGACTTGTATTTTTCCGTAACCCCTCGAGGATAGGAAGACTTCCTGGGTGAAACAGCGTGAGAGAGGGAAACTGAAATTCGAATTACTGAATGCAAATTTGATAGCATATATTTCCAGGAAGTGTGTGATGTAATGACTCTATCGTGAGCAAACATTAAACTGTCCTGCCTTTCTTCGGCCAATCATCATGCTGTGGATCGGTTGCCATGGCAGCCTGGCTGGCCTGCAGAGTTGCTGACTGAGCGGAGCGGATACTGTGATGTGTGCTTGGCCAACGTTTGATTCCGACTGGAATGAAGTGTGCGTGTTTGTGTGTCATCTGATACAAACTGGTAACTGGTCGAAATACATGAGCTGTGGACCATAAAAAAATCAAAATGATCATTTTAAATATTATGGATCAATGACGTGACGTTTTTTTGGTTTTTTTTTGTTTTTTTTTGTTTTTCCCTGGTCGATTAATTTATTAAAAAATGAAAACTTATATAAATTCATAACTTATATAAATAATATAAATTAACATTATTATAAAAATATATATAAATTATGATAACGAGGTGAATAAACCTTATCTATAATGAACTTACTCTTGTTCTTAATTTAAAAAAATGTAAATTCATATTATATGCGCCTTATATAAGCACCAGATTAGTGACATTTTCTGTGACCTAATCTAAAGTGAGAACTATTTACTCCAATAACAATTAACAATTCCTTTACAAGCTAATTAAATCAAATGTCTTCAAGGTGTAAGGAAAATAATAAATTAAAAAATAAATAATAAATAAATAATTATTTTTTACTAGATGGTTACACCACATGACATTTTTAGAATCATTCAGTTCAAACTGTTCATGGAAGTGGTCTAATTTTTATTATTTATATATATATATATATATATATATATATATATATATATATATATATATATATAAATCCAACATGAATCAAGTGATTACTTTTCTATGAATTTTGACTAAATTTTTCAAAAATTTACACTAAATTATTATTCCTTACATTTAGTCATTGCACTGTGAACATGAAAATTTCTAGTAATAAAGTTTAATATATGCTGTAAAATATATTGTTAGTTCATGTTACTTAATGCATTAACTAATGTAAGACCTTATTGTAAATTATGTAATTATTTTTTATTAATTAATTATTATTTTTTAAATTATTTATTTATTTATTTATTATTAATTTTACTGTAAATTATTGTCATTTTTTTTTTTTTTTTACCAGCGACTCTAATATGCTTCTTGAAACAGGAAGTTACAATCTGGGGATTATTTTAAAGGCCGTATGGGTGTGTGTGTGTGTGTGTGTGTGTGTGTGTGGCACATGATTCCTGGAAAAACAACACTATTTACGCTTATTCAGATCACTCAGGGTCTTATTCACAATAGCTATTTGGTTTTCCTGCTTTAAATTGCTTCCAAAATGGATGTCAAAGGGAATTGTTTGACTTTCTACAGGCACCCTGCCTGAGAGGAATACTCAATGGCGCTCTGCATTAAGAGAGTGACACGAGGTGAGAAAGAGAGAGGCATGGAGGAGAGGAAGTATGGGGGGTTGGAGGGGGTCAAATCATATCACAAGTTCCAAATGAAACCGTGGCTTGAGAGTAATTGTAATTACTCAGCATTATTTAATTCATTATGGGTATTTAGTAGAAGTGTGGCCAAACGGCAAATGAATTGCAACACCCCTGTTGAGATGTCTTTCCATGAGTGACCGCACTGAGGATGTTAATTTCCTCATCAGGTTAAAGATGAGATGAAATTGTGTTTGGCCTCGATCAGGCACTGGGCGCTTATTAAATAACCCTCACATAAGGTGGATGTCCTTGCGATTGTTATCTCATAGAGAACACGGGCGCCCGAATGGACGTGAAACGGAGCCATTTGGCCTGCACTCCTCCACACTTTACCTCTTTTTTCCCCCATTCATATTATCAGTTGTTCATCTGGTCACTTATACTCACTTATCCATTCACTGCTTCCATTTAGGCCCAATCCCAATTCTATTTTATACCCCTTCCCCTTACCCCTACGCCTCCCCCTTCCCCTTGCCCCTTGAAACAGAGTGTCAAGGGGTAGGGCTGAAAATATTCCCCTAAGAAATGGGACACCACTACTAGACCGTTACACGTCATCATAAGTCGTCGCTAGCTCCTACGTCATAGATGCGCCGATGTTTATCACACACTTCTAAAGGCCAATTCACACCGCACCGACAACAGCCAACAAACGCGTCTGTTGGAGTTTGTTGGATCGGTGTGATACCCCTGTTGGCGTTGGTCGGAGTCGGTTTTCACCCGACTGAACATGTTTAATCGGCGTTTGTCGGGTCGTGGAATGTCTGCGCGGTGTGAACAGTTTTCCAACAGACGGCAACAAACTCTGACGTAA
This sequence comes from Ancherythroculter nigrocauda, assembly GCA_036281575.1. Taxonomy (NCBI): domain Eukaryota; kingdom Metazoa; phylum Chordata; class Actinopteri; order Cypriniformes; family Xenocyprididae; genus Ancherythroculter; species Ancherythroculter nigrocauda. Next base: position 6,998,891 of record VTFQ01000014.1, on the reverse strand, counting down.
TCAAGTTCAAGTTCAAGTTCGGTTTATTTCTAAAGCACATTTAAAAACGGCCAGAGGCCGACCAAAGTGCTGTACAACAGTTAGAGGAGGAGTGTACATAAATCTGACCTGGCCACGAACTGTTTCCATGACGATGAGGCAAGTCCCCTGCAAAGACAGCTGTTTGATCGCGCCCGCGCCTCACGCGCACACAACAAAGCAGTGGAAACGTGACATCGCAGCTTGTTCATTATAAAAAATAAAATGCTGTTAAAAAAAATAAAATATACAAAAGATACAATAGTCCATAGTGCAATCCGTGCCATTGAGCAAGAGCAGCTGCTCCACTTCACCAAAAGAGAGAGGTAACGTTAACCACTATGAGAGCAACGCAGGTTTACCTTCAGTTTCGTTTTTAATTCGTTTTGGCTTGTTTAGCTACATGGTTGTATATGCTTATGGGTCTCGTTAATAAAAAGGGTCGCGCTAAAAAAAGCCTTAAGATGCCATCGATAGCTGTAGTGATCTGTTGCTTGGGCGACAGCTATTTTTTTTGCATTTGTCTTCAGTTCTTCGCATAAGACAAAGGAAACGAGCCTGCGTGTTTCCTCAGGAGTCCCTGGTTGATACAATACTGATGAATAAGCACGCAAACTGAATGCACTTTTTGTTTATATCATGTAACGTACACGTATTTATGGACGTAACCACAACAAAACAATACATTAATCAGGCATGCGGCAAAAAGACAAGTTAGCTGCCACCGGATTTGAATTTATGTTGTCAAATCAACGCGGGTTTCAATAAAATATAAAAAAATATGTTGTGGAACTATCATAAAGTAAAAAAACATTAGCGAACTTTTTTCATAGCGATTTTAACAAATCTTTTTTCGGAGAACATAACCGTATACATGAACACAAGATTAAAGGCAACATAAAACAAGTGATTATTTATTAATAAAATACTGTTTACCGTAAAAAAAATACTTACATGTATGGGTCTCTCTGCTCGCTCGGTCGGCCATGTTGGAAATTTATCATACCCCTTCGTCTGAAGTGTGGTCCCGAAAAATCTTCGTTTGAAGGGCTACCTGGCCCTTCCCCCTACCCCTTCCCCTCCAACCAAATGAGAATTGGGACACCCCTACCCCTTCACGTGAACGCGCGAAACAAAGGGGAAGGGGAAAGGGGAAGGGGTAAGGGGTAGAATTGGGATTGGGCCTTACTCTCTCAGTGGTCTTTGCTGTGGCTCTGCCAAAAAAAAAAAAAGTATTTATTTATTTATTTTAGTGGTGTCAAAATTAGTGCGTTAACGCATGCAATGAATTTTTTCAGTTTAATTGCGGTAAAAAAGTTTAACGCAGTTAACGCAGCATCCATTTTTTCTGTCATAATTTAGCTAGCTTTACATTATATGATCATGCTCTTATTTATGCAAATGCTTTTAAACCATTCAAGCACCACAAGACAAATAAGAACATTCATGTGACACACACACAACTCGTGTGTACAGAAAGGCGCGCGCCAGTGTCCATTTCTCTTTCGCACTTGAACAAACAATAACACACAGAATTATGACAAAATACCTGTTTTGTCAAGTATATCCTCATAAGAGCAGTCTTACCTGTGTTAAATAACGTCCTAAATGAACAAAGAGTAACTTGTGTGAAAATGAGATGCGCGTCAGATCCGCTTCATGTTCGGCAGCGGCAGCTCTTAAAGTGACAGTAGCCTAATAAACCAGTTGCTGTGATGTCTGTCATTAATGCTAATCAAAGAATAAAGGTAACAGATAAAATTGTAGCTTTAATAAGTATTAATCTATATTTAATTTATAATATATGCAGTGAAGAATGTAAAATGTTTGATAACTTTATTCGATTTATGTATATCAGGCCACAGGTAAATATGACATTTATTATAATTGGTTTATGTGAAGATTGTTTTAAATGATTCGGGTCGATAAAGACCCTAGGTATGCGTTTAAGGGTTAAAGTCTGTTAGACATTGTGTTCCTCCACAGTAAACTAAACTAGCAATATACAGCATATGACGCATTGCTGAGGACTGTATCTATGACTAATCATCCTGAAAATAATCGAACATCATCAGCATATTATTCCAACAGCTAAAAAGTAATGAATCATTTTGACAGTATAATACTAGAGAGGGCACTACATGACACCTGGTGAAATTTAAAAAGCTCAGAGTGCTGCTTTATGCTGCATCACCAAAGTGATTTTGTGACATTTACTTTATCTCGTATATGATTCACTTACTTATTCTTCACCTTAAGAAGTCACACATAACTCAGCTGCTGAGTTACGCCCACTTTAATTCACAAAGAGCAAGACTTTTAGTGAGATTTGCTTAAAACTGTATACACATTGCTGGTAATGTTGGAGGACATTTTTGTTATTATTTCTCATCATCATTCTTAGCCCAAACTATTCAAAATGCTTTTGCAGCACAAGGTTAAGACAACCCACTGACTAGTTCGATTTGTAAATGTACCTTTGTACATCTCCACTGCAGTAACAAAGGAGAGCAGATGTTAATGCTACTCTCGTTTTGTTTCTCCTTGAGTTAATACACAATGCTCTTTTACTGCATCTTCAATCATAATCAGACACATCTATCATGTCGTGTCCTCTGTGTTTGGTCCCATCCACCCGACCGCATGTTTCTTATAGCTGCACTGTCCATGGTGCTGAAACTGATGAGCTCTAAGGTTCTGCTGCTTTGCTGATAGAAAGCATCCTCTTTGATTCTTTTATTTATTCACTTATTCCCTTTTGTGTGTGTGTGTGTGTGTGTGTGTGTGTGTGTGTTGTTTACAGTACAAATATCTAAAAAATATGAAAAATTGATCAAAATTAAGTGACTTCATGCCTAAAACAAGAAAAAAAAAAATCTTCCAATGGGGTCAGAACAAACCCTTAAATTTACATAAACCCTGCTTCTGGAAACACGCAACAAAGGGGGTGAGGCCATGTTGGGCTGCTTTAGAGAAGAGGAAGAGTTGTTGCATTTACGCCAAACTGCTTCACAAACAAGGGTCAATTCAACACTAGATTTGCAAAAAAATTTAACATGACGGCACATGCTAGTCGCTGAATTGAATCAACTCCACAGCAACTACATAAATTTATCCACTAACCATTCAGAAACATCCAGTTTCATTCTAAAAGTTGTAACTTCTTCCTGAGTCTCTCCATCAGTGTCGACTAACAATGTAAGGCTGAACACCGTTACTGACAATCCTCATTTTGGCTGCGTGAGATTCTCCAGCTTTGTTGTTGTTGAGCAACCGAAGCGTGAGCTGTTAAAGCTCCGCCCTCTTCTGGAAAGCTCAGTTGCATTTAAAGGGACACACAAAAACGGTTTGTTTTTGTTCACACCCAAATAGAGGCAAATTTGACAAGGTATAATAAATGATCTGTGGGGTATTTTGAACTGAAACTTCACAGACACATTCTGGGGACACCAGGGACTTATATTATCTTGTAAAAGGGGCATTATAGGTCCCCTTTAAGTATAAGGTCAATAAATTTTGACGCATTTTTCATAAAACAAGGCTTACATCATTTTGCTTCTCAAGTAAATGTTTCTTGATTTAAGAATGTTTAGACATTTGTACTGGAAAACAAGACAAAAATACTGAGGAAGCAAACCATTTCTGTAATACCGTTATACTGTGCGTCAAATAGACAGTCTTAGCTGTCTTATGTTACCATGTAGCTTTTGTTGTATTGTAGATAAACAGACAAAATAAGCAGTAAGAACACTCATTTACCTTACCTTTTTGCTATTGTCATGTCTTTTTTTTTTTTTTTAGCTAAAATCCCATTTAACGAGCTGTTGGCGATGATATATTTGAGTTTAAATGTGTCCTAGTCATCATTTGAGAAATGCAGGCTCTGTATAATACATTTTAGTATCCAATTCATCCCTCGAGTTTTTATGTGCCTTAGGTGCATCATCTGTGTATTTGTAAAAGTGGCTGTCGGTTTGTCTTGTTAGCAAGTCGTAAGCAGTACTTCATTTTGTGTAATCCAAGACCAAGCGAGAATCAATTTAGAGAGTCATGCATAAAAGAAAAATGCTTCTGTCAAACAAATGTTTGGGTTAACCCAGTAAATCACCCTGATGTTCACAGTACAATAAAACAAAAGCCTAAATAAGCCTTTATAGTGGCCGACATCTGTGTGCAAGTGCTGCATTCACGCTTTTAGTTTTTGCTTATACTTTCCAAATATAGCTGGTCTAATTAACAGTGTCTGAAAAAGAGAAGGGTGAGAAAGAAAAAAAAAAAAGAAGAGAGCAGTTCTCTTCTTGGCCAGCCTGTACCCTGTTATCTGAGAGCTGTCATTAGGGAAGGCTTTGTTTTGCTACTGTTCATTAGCATTCCCGCTGTGGCCTCTTTACCTCCGCTACGCTGTTAGGGAGTGTCGCCAGGAAAAGCACAGCCTACGATGTAATTAGCATTAGCATGTTTGTGCACTGACTAAATGTGATGACAGCTAGGTTTAATGTGTCTTAACGAAACGCGTTTACTTAGCAGAGCTTTTAAATGCAGGGTGCGATCAGAGCTCTGGCAGGAGGTGCGCACGCTGCATTTAATTGGGAGATAGCGGGATGCTACGCTAACCCAGGCCTGACTCCACGGTGTCACTTTGAGCTCCGTTTTCTTCTCTTTTGTAGTGAATTGTGATCAGATGTTAATACTCTTACATTAAAGAGAGTAGTCATTTAGCAGGTGCTTATTCAAAGTGACTCTTACTACAGGGGTTGATTTATAAAATAGATCATACACTGCCCTGCCGAAAAAGCCGCCGTTTGGATTTAAATAGGCAAATGCTTAAGTGTCGATGATTTGATTATTATTGCAGTGATTATTATGTTTCTAGCATGTTATATGTTTGGGAACAGTTCTTTTAACCCTAATTGATGGAGTTTGTAGCTTTTCATTTCTTAAACAACCATGTAGGAAGACACATCATGGCCATATTCTAGCATGACAAAGCCAAGATTCATCAGGCTCAAATTGTGAAAGAATGGTTGGGAGGGAGCATAAAGAATAATTTTCACACATGAATTGACACCTCTGAGTCCAGACCTTAATTCTTAATTTTTTGAAAGTCTTTGGGATGTGCTGGTGTAGACTTTACAGAGTGCTCACCTCTTGCATTGTCAATACAAGATCTTGAGCAAAATATGATGCACCTCTTGATGGATATAAATGTTGTGATGTTATTTCCATCAAAGGGTGCATCATTTTTTGGTCAAGATCTTGTATTGACAATGCAAGAGTCGAACACTATGCATATTACTAAGATATTGGCTGTTTATTAGTACTAATTAATGGCTTGACCATGCATGACCATATTCTACAACCCCTAATCCTACCCAATACCTATAACGTAACTTAACTACCTTACTATCTATTAATAAGCAGTATTTAGGAAATTAATTGTGAGAACTGGGCCATAATCTAAAGTGTGACAGATTTTTATTTTATTTTTTTACAGTGTGGAAACAAGAGTTCCTCTTCCCATCATGCTTTGCTCAGGGCTGGATAATGAGAGTAAATGTTGAAGTAAAGTGTTATTTTATGCATTTTTTAGCAAGATGAGAAAATGGAGAGACTTGTTAATGTTTAATGTTCTATTATTTTTGTATTTAAAAGAGTTTCTGTTTTAGGGTTACCACTGTGGTGAAGTGTTGAGCGTGTGCTTGAGTTGAAAACCTGCTAACAAGTATTGAAGCTGCTTTAACAAAACAAACAAACAAACACAAAAAGGTTACTATGGGAGTGTTATGGATGTAACCAGTATCTTTGGGCTGTTATCGCCTAACATCATGTGTGTAAAGAAAAAATATATTTAGCTTGCTACACTCTAAAAAATGCTGGGTTAAAAACAACCCAAGTTGGGTTGAAAATGGACAAACCCAGCAATTGGGTTGTTTTAACCCAGCGGTAGGGTTAAATGTTTGCCCAACCTGCTGGGTAGTTTTATTTAACTCAACTATTGTTTAAAAATTACTGTATTGCTTAATTAAAATTAACCCAAAGTATGTTGGAAATGAACATTTATTAATGTTCAATGAATAATTATTAAACAATAAACATTTATTAAATTGCTTATTAATAAATGTTCACCTTTTGACTATTATTGTTGCCTAGCTCTAATTGCATCTGGTTTTTAATTTCCCAGCTATTTTGGGTTCATTTTAAGCCAGCCATATAGTCATTTTTAAACAATTGTTGGTTTAAATAAAACTGCCCAGCATGTTGGGCAACCATTTAACCCAACCGCTGGGTTAAAACAACCCAATCGCTGGGTTTGTCCATTTTCAACCCAACTTGGGTTGTTTTTAACCCAGCATTTTTTAGAGTGTAGTGTAGGATGTAGGATGTAGGATGAACTAAAGTGAACTGAGTAAACTCAACTAAATTTTGACATGTCCAAATAACTTGATTGAATCAAGTTATTTAGAAACCATTCAATCAAGTTATTTGGACATGTCAAAATTTTGTTGAGTTTACTCAGTTTACTTTAGTTCATCCTACATAAAGTATTTGAGTAGAAGATAATGTTTCCATCATGTGGAACAATTCTCCATGATTGAATCAAGGTCAAATTAAAATATTTCTTTAAAGTTCCCCTGTGGTGAAAATCAAGTTTTTGATGTTGTTAATATGTCAGTGTGGTGTTTTTAATATGCTTTAACCTCCTGGGACCCAGGAATAGACTTTTGTCCTCTGTAGTGGACATTATATTATATAATAATATATATTATATTTTCTCTGACATCATACATGTCACAGTTTTAAGTCTGGATGTCCTGTAAAGAGCACATTCAGGGCTTTGCAGAGAAACCAAATTTTTAGAGGTTTCACCATGACAACAGCAACTTCTTGGTCTTTAAATATGACTGAAAATCAAAATTAGCACTCTTATGGAAATATGATAATATTTTGTAATTACCATTTAAATCGGATTAATTTTCTAATTGTTTGTTATAAATCACATCTCAGGAAAATGTTATGGGGTTTTATATCAAAATATGACTTTCTGTTACGAAACAGGACATTGATTTCATACATGTCCACTGTAAAGGACACCAGGACTTAAATCATGTTTATCAGGCATTTTAGGAGACACAACAAGTGAATAGGGAAAGGAATTATATATCAATATTCCTATTAATTATTAGATATTATTATGAAAATGTTGCCAATTATTACTCCCAGTATTACACTTCTTTTTTCATTACATGTTGCTCCAAGAACACATTAATATGCAAATTAGATACAGTGTAGATTGAATGGGAAAATCCATGTATGGCCATTTCACCCACATATTGCATAAAGTAAAATGGTATATCAATTCATTCCGTTCTATCTTTCATAACATAGTTGAGAATCATCTTTAAAGAAAATTTTGTAAAATAAAATACTGAAACCTACAAATTGATTGGTGAGTAAAAAAAAAAAAAAAAAAAAAAAAAAAAAATTGTTTTTGCCTAATTTATTGTAATTTTATTTTTTAAACAACTTAGTCCTGGTGTCCACTACAGAGGACATAACATGAAATATGAATAAAATATAATTTTTCAAAAATGTTATTTTTCCATTTTTTTCTTATGCTCTAAACAATGTAAAGATGTGAAACAAAATATTAAATTCAAAAACTTTTTTTCTGGGTCCCAGGAGGTTAAGACAAACCATGTGCAAATTCATAAGTCAACAGCATTGCTGAGTATTTTCTACTTAAAACTGCAATGAACCAAAGACAGTCTCAAAAACGCAGTTTGAAATCAACGGTGATTCCTACGTCTCAAACTATCTTGTAACCAATCACGTCAATGTGTGGGGAGGCTGTAGCATATAATTAACTATGCTCTGAAGCAGGAGAGTCTCGAGAGAAGCCAGGTTATCCTGGTATATTTTTCTGTTGATATGAAAAATCAGATAGATTTAGCAATATAGCGGGTGTATGATGTATATAATATATGATGTATATTATGATGTTATGATGCCTTTCTTAACTGACGTTATGAGTTGTTCAAACAAAGTGTTTCTATGGATACTGATTGTTAGAAGGCAGCTGTCTGACTCTGAGATGACAAACGGGAACATGGTTTCTGTAACATTATTAGCTGATTGTTAAAGTAGTCAAGCAAAAGGCTAATAATATTAATTACCACTATGTGTCCGACGTTGTAAAGAGCGATACCATTGTGCTGCGTTTACCTCAGTAAGTTGACCGAGTGGATCTCTGAGCTGGTGTGAGTGAGTGGAGGCGGGGCTAATTAGCATATTCATAGATCTGTGTATACTAACTACAGGGGTCTTTAAAGGTGCTATAGAGGATGTTTTCGACGACTGAGAAACCAAAGACTGTTACTGAGTTTTTGAAATGAGTGCATGCGTAAGAACAACCCCCCTCCTTCACAGCTCATTTCGAGGGAACGCTTCCCAAAACTCGTGCACAAGTATTGGAACACGAGTGTTTACCACCGGCATTCGCTGTGTCGTGTTAGTGGATTCATTATGTCGGACTCACCGCAGGTAACTCATAATCTGCAGTTGTTACTCTTGACAAAAACAATGCATGCGGCACCTGTGGAGTGTGGAAAGTTACTGGAGCGTGCACGTCTCTCACAAGGAACGTAATTGCAGTGATTGACAAGCCAGAGGGCCAATCGTTTATGCGATGATCACACAAACGATTGGCTGATGTTTTTAAGGCCCTACCTCATGCACAGATGATGTATATTGATATTATTCCTTTCAGTGCACCTAATACATAGTCTTTTATCAGTTAGTAAAGACAGTTTCAAGTAATATTGCAAAAATGTATAAAACAAAACATCCTCTATAACACCTTTAATTGTTTAACCATTACAATATGCTGTGTGAACGGATTGTGGTTGGGTCATGTACTGTCTTTGGCTGAGACCAAGTTTGAACCAACAACTTTTTGGTCTTTTTCAGATCTTTAACCACATCACTGAATGCCACATTTAAAGCACTTTGCAGTGCACAGCACCTTATAACAGTGGATTTAATCAAATTTAACTGTGAAGGTGTGAATGTGTAGTTTACCCCTGTATTAGGCCGTTGGCTGCATTTGAAAAGTCAACCTGAGCCATCATGCACCTGCAAGACGCCATTGGCATTTTCCTACACGTATCTTCAACAAAATGAGACGCCGGCCTGTTGGACATAGTGTGCTCTCTGAATATGAGATATATTGAAAGTAGAGAGTGGGAAAGTGGCCCATCTGTCATTACATGGACATCATGTGTTATGTGATTGGCTACATCTTGAGGCACTCTTTATAGCGTTTCTCTGCTAGCTCCTTGCAGGGCAATTTTCCATATTTCAATGCAATTTCTCTGAAGCTCTCACTCTCACCCAGGGAGCGAATCTCTGCTTCACACTTCTGATTCCTCTCATTCCCCTTCCCTCTTTTTCTCTTTCTCTCTCTATCTGTCCTTCTTCTTCCTCTACTAATAATGTACTAATAATGGTGTCTATGATAAATTAAAGGAAAAATCTATAAATCACAGAACAGTGACACTATATCTGCGCTACTGAATCTTTCTGTGTGTGTACGATCTGTATGTGATGTGCGAGCTGTACTGTATGTGTGTGTGTTACAATGCAGCAGCGCATTCGTTTAGAACGGCGATTAACTTACGTGTACAATAAGCTGTTTAAAACGTGCATTCATCCAGATGGTATAATCAAACATATGTGGAGCGCTCTCAGAGTATACAATTATTTGTCATTTTAACTGTTTGGAAACTGAGCGTAAAAGTGGGCTTCAAAGATTTCTTATCATGTTACGCCCTCTATAGGCCATGATCAGCAACTAGCCGATGTCAAGCTTAAAGCGTCATGGCAGAGCGATAAAGTAGACTAGTCTGTGCAAGCCCTAGTGCGCACCAGGGTTCAGATGGCAGCGTTCACACTTATTCTAATGAACTGCACTAACAGAGCAATCACACCAGAGTTCGTTTTAATCTAACCAAACCTGCCATGTGTGAACACCCTAAAACACATGTGCCAAGTTCTTATAAATGTATTTATTCATGTGTTTATATTAGATTCATATGGTTTTGTGACTTTTTAACGGGTTACATATGTATTCTACAACCTGAAGAAAAGTTTAAATTGAATAAAAATGTAATGTGGTGTAACCATCAAGTAAAATTAATTACATATTTTTCTTACATCTGTGACTGCACACATTTCAATCAGTATTAAAAATGTTTTTGAATGCAGTTTTTATGGTACAATGTATTTTTTAATTTAGAAATATACTGAAATATTAATCCATAAATAGTTGCATGATATTTTACAACCTGAACTCATTTTACTATGTAAAGATGAAATACTTACTGAACTTGACACACAATCATGAGGGGCATTAGGGTCTCTAATCTTCCTGTTTGTTTCTAAATGTTAGCTGCACTACATGACTTGGTTTGTTTGTTTATTTATTTCACTGAAGTTTTGTTTTTGTTGCATTTTTTGGTTGCACCACATGACTTTGATTTGGTTTGCATGGTTTTTCAAATATTAATGAGTGAAGCAGTTTATTTATTTATTTATTTTTTTGTTCACACTTTAGATTAGCGTCCAATTCTCACTATTAAATACGAATTTTGCCTTAATAAACTTCTAATTACTGCTTATTAATAGTTAGTAAAGGTAGTTAAGTTTAGGTATTGGGTAGGATTAAGGGATGTGGAATATTGTCATGCCGAATAAGGCATTAATATGTGCTTTATAAGTACTAATAAACAGCCAATATCCTAGTAATATGCATGCTAATAAAAAACTAGTTAATAGTGACAATTGGACCCTAAACTAAAGTGTTACTATTTATTTATTTTTTTATTAATTTATTTTCAGTGACGTTTTGTTAAATTTTGTATTTGTTGCATTTTTTTTTTTTTTTTGGTTGCACCACATGACTTTGATTTGGCTTGCATGATTTTTCATTTAATAAGGAGTGAAGCAGTTTAATAATATTTTTTCTTAGGACTGTAATAATACAGTGCTATACCAAACTACATCTCTCTGACATTTTATTTATTTATTTATTTTTTTTTACTTTATACCCCAAAATAAATATATTAAATGAGTTTTAAGTGAGAAATTAAAAATAATTTAGCATACAATATAGGTGTATACAAGACATTATATGTATGAATGACATTTTAGAATGAATATACGAAAAAAAAAAATAAATAAATAAATAATAGTAATAATGTGATGTCACTGACCTAAACAAATATCACAATATAGGACTGCAGTGAGGAATGTGTGTGTACAAGTGGAGCTCACGACCTGTAGCCAGATTTTGATTGGAATAAAGGTGCAAATGCACCCTGTGTAAACGGTGAGTAGTATTGACACAGACACAAAACTGGCACATGTTCTGAGAGGACAAGAGCGAGAGATAAAACCTGGCAAGATGTGAGCTACTGTTTAAATTGCCCAAGCTGTTGAATAGCTTGACCGGTTTGGGCTCTCCTCCGCTCTCCTGGGTACTTCTGTTCATCTGTCTCTCTCTCTGTTCCACTCTCTCAAATGAGTGCACTCCCTCAGGGCAGCACATGGCTCTAACAGGCCAAACCCCCACCTTTCCCTCACTCTCTCTCTGTCATACAGACACACATACACCCTGCAGTTAGGTTATAGTAATGAATTGTTCACAGGTGCTGATGATGAGCCCCTGAGCATCACCGTGGAGACGGGATGTGCCTGGCACAGGCCAAGTGGAAGAGAACAGATGCACGCTTAGAGTCCCCATACACCCCTTTCGCACTCTCATTATATCTATTTCTTTCTCCTTCTCTCTCCCTAAAACATAATCTTTAAAATAAAGGTTCCAATTACAACCAAAAAGACTTTACAGTGTGATGCAATAGGAGCAACTTTTTAAGCTCCACAAAAGGTTTGGGAAGCTGCACAGGGTGTTCAGGAAGTCGTTATTTTTGCAAAATAGTTTAGTGATGGTAGTGGTGCAGAAATGATATGCATCTTTGAAATAACCCAGAAATGCTGACCTAAAGACCTTTTGGACTACAATATTGAGGACAAAAAAAAATCCTTTGGACTTTAGTACATTCTAAATGATGCTGTGCCGGCGTTTCCATCTGTCTTGAGACCTCAAGTATGCTACAGAGAAAATGCTTCTTTGTAAGAGGGTGCTGCAAAGAATCACTGAAGAACACCCACTATCAACTTAGTCTGATGAGAGTCCTTACAACTGGATGGCCCTGATAGGTTAAACACATTGGACACAAATAGCTAAGAAAGGAAACTGTCTCATAACAATTCAATTCAAAACATTAAACAAAAATAGTCATGTGCATTTGATCTGATATAAGTGGAGTACAAAGATATGAGATGCATTATGTGAATGCTTGGCAAAATAGATGCGTCTTTGTTCTAGATTTAAACTGGGAGAGCGAGTCCGAGTCCCGAACATTATCAGGAAGTCTATTCCAGAGTTTAGAAGCCAAATGAGAAAACATTCTCCCTCCTTTAGTGGACTTAGATATCCTAGGTACAACCAGAAGTCTAGAGTTTTGTGATCTTAAAGAGTGTGATGGATTATAGGCTGATAGAAGATCGGTTAAATACACAGGAGCTAAACCATTTAGGGCCTTATAGGTCAGAAGCAATACTTTATAATTGATATGGAACTTAATAGGTAGCCAACAGAGATGATAAAATTGGTGTTATATGATCATATTTTTTTGACCTAATAAGAACTCTAGCAGCTGCATTTTGGACTAATTGTAGCTGGACAAGGATGCAGGACAACCAGCTAGCAATGCATTACAGTAATCTAGACTAGAGGTCATGAATGCATGAACTAATTTTTCTGCATCAGAAACAGATAACATGTTCCATAGCTTAGCAATGTTCCTGAGGTGGAAAAGGCTGTTTTTGTATGAAATATGATTTTTGAAGGACAAGTTGCTGTCTAATATAAAACCCAGGTCTTGAAACTGTAAAGGTTGAAGTAACAGTACATCCTTCTAAATGCAGATTGTAGTCTAAGAGATTCTGTGTACAGGTTTTGGGTCCAGTAAGTAATACCTCAGTCTTAACTAAAATTAATCGAATTTAATTACTGGTCATCCAGTATTTTATATCTTAAACACACTAATTTAGAAATTTCATCTGGTCATGATGAAAAATATAACTGTAAACTAATTCTATGTTTTCTTATAATATTGCCAAGTGGCAGCATACATATTGAAAATAGCAGAGGGCCTAACACAGATCCTTGCAGCACTCCATAATTTACTGGTGTTACCTTACATTTTTCCCCGTTTAAATAAAATGGTAACGGCATGATAGGTACGACCTAAACCACCTTAATGGCTTCCCTCAATACCAGTGTAATTTTGTGTTTGATCTAAGAGTATTTTATGATATATAGTGTTGAACTCAGCACTAAGACCAAGTAAAACTAGTAATGAGATACAGCCATAGTCAGAAGCTTAAAGTAAGTCATTTGTAATTTTATCAAGCGCAGTAGACAGAAGACCAGAAGTTTTGGTCGATCGGATCACAAGTAGATGAGGGAGACGCATACTTGTTCACAACTGGTGTTTTAATCCGTCTCTTTTATCCACTTTCAGTCACTTCTGTCCTGATTTCTTCAAGGGCAGGGTCTATGGTGGGTGGGTAAATGTATATGTATGTTTTTTCAAATCTTTTGAGCTAATAGACAAAATAAGCTCATGCATTTTACATATGAACATGGCTAAAGATGATGGAAAACACACAGAGAGCAGCAGGTTTTGTTTCTGCTCTGACAGCAAACGTGGTGAGTTAATGTTAGACATCAGGAATGGTGAGAGAACATTGTGCTTGGTACATTTTTGTCTTCAAACCAAACTTGGGACTTCAGCCGACAATCTTGAAGTCCTGTCTGGCTAGCGTGCTTCACATAATGTTCATGCATAGGTCAGTAGGTGGAGAGTACATGGTCTTTTGTGGCTGTTTGTTTCAGCCTGGTCTCATGGGAGAGACGTACCTGTGGGCACGTTTTCGCGAGACACAAACGTACCGACGCGTACGTCTCGCTGCAGTTTCCGACAGAAACGAACGATAGAGGCCGGTGAAACGTCAATAAGCGCTTTTGCTCGTTTTCACACACGGTTTCGATGATGGTCAGGGTCGGATGATGAATTCATAAAGACTCGTTTTGACGTCTCCTCGCACAATATTATGTTACGACTTCAAAACGCTTCTTACCAGAGTGCCCGATTTGTAAACAAACGTACTTTGGACTTTGCGTCACTTGATCGGCTCTATACATTTCGCTTTTTTTGACTGTGACCAAGCTTGCTCGGTAGCTCAGCCGATACGGAGTTGGACTTACGATGAGGAGTCGCCCCCCCCCGGGTACGAATCCCGCAAAAGGTGAGTGATGGTAAAAAAAAAAGAGAGCTCAGAGACGAAAGATCTGAACGAGCTGAAAAAACGGTATACGATCGCGGACGCTTCTTATGTCACGTTTGCTTTTTGTTAACGCTATCGGGTAGGTTTAGGCATAGCGTCGGTGGGACGTTATTTTAAAACGCAACGGAGCGCAAATGTCAAATCAAGAACCGCGGCGATTCGTCTAAAAAACAACGTCATAAAAACGTACCGCATTCACCCTATTATCTGCTCCGGCAAAAAAAAAAAAAAAAAGGAACATGCTTTTAGCGCCACTCAGTGGACATTTCGCATCAAAACTGCAGCGATATGTACTCATTGGTACGTATTTCGCGCATGGGACCAGGTTGGTTTGTTTTCATGCATTTTAAACTAACTCTGGAAGCTCAAAACATTTTATACCCGATGTTCAACTGTGATAGTAATAAGAAATGTTTCTAATCAGCATATTTTGATTTCTGATGGATCATGTGACTCTGAAGACTAGGGTAATGACTGTTGAAAATTCAACTTTGCCATAACATTTCACAATATTACTGTTTTGCTGTATTTTTTTTTTTTTTAAATAAATGCAGCCTTAGTGAGCATAATAGACTTCTTTCAAAAACATAACATTTTACAGACCCCAAACTTTTTAATGGTAAGTTGTACAGTATATCCTGTCCTCTATAAGTTTGCTTATTAAACATTTCAGCTAATTTGATTATACTTTAATCCAGTAGCTTTCTGTATGCTCAGCTCCATTTACAAACAGTTTGTTATATTTAATTCTATTTTGCAGAATTCCACACATGGGTCTGAGAATGACTAACAGGGGTCTTTAGAGCCATATTCACTCTTTCTCTTTCTTTCGCTCCTTCTATACGTTGTACTTTTCCTTGTTCCATGTGTCTCTCTAGCTTTTGCACTTGTTCCTGCTGTTGCTTTTCCCTCTTTCCCTTAAGGCTTATAGATTATGTTCTAACGTGCCACTAAAATACTCATTACTCATCTGCCATAAGGATGGATTAACGCTCCGGTGTGAGGCAGTTTTATGTATAGTTGTATGGGGACACAGTGGAAACCCACTCGACGGCCCATCAGTGCTTACTGTTTGCTAGGCTGCCATAGTTTGGCATTTTTTGAATCACAACACACCCCTCCAGAGGTGCTCTCGCTACCACAAGGT
Organism: Ancherythroculter nigrocauda; assembly: GCA_036281575.1. NCBI lineage: Eukaryota > Metazoa > Chordata > Actinopteri > Cypriniformes > Xenocyprididae > Ancherythroculter > Ancherythroculter nigrocauda. Next base: position 6,983,254 of record VTFQ01000014.1, on the reverse strand, counting down.
CGACTTATGCATCCCAAAGGGGCTGTTCTCCAAACGGCGACATTTAAAACCCCCACCTCTTTCAGCTTTCCCACAGCCGGGAGTCCATTCCACAAACCAGAGCTGCTTTAAATGAGATTATTTCACAGAGATTGGCCAGTGACCCCTTTAAAAGGCTATCCTATGGTGTGTGTGTACACACACGCTAAATTATTTACACCATGAAACAAGTGCGGTGCGCTCCATGAATAAATGAAGCCCGGAATGCCCTGCTCACCGGAGCACCCGTGGCTGCGGCTTCTAGACACACTTTAATCAACAGATAAATATTTCACCAGTTAATCAAGGATAGCGTTTAAATTAATTCAAGTTCTAATTTGATTCGGTTTCATTTGAAGTTGTGAGCAGAGAGATATTAGTTTGATTTATTTTTCCTTTTTTTTTTGGGTTCAGACAGACATGTGCTTAGGCTACATGTGCATTATAAACACTGCCTGGCATTGGTAATTAGCTCTGAGCAAATCACTGTAAATTGATTTTAATGCATCAGCAGTCAAGCCCTCCATTTTGCTGCTCCTGTAAATATGGAATCCATGTCTCTCTGACCTTAGAACAGCTTTCAATCCATAAGAACCATGCTGAACTCAATGAACGCATGGGAAATGTGCACTTTAAATTAGTCAGTCATTTAATTCATGTTTTGATGCATTTAATGGAACTATACACTGCAGAAAATTATTTTCTTAATTATATTTTGGTCTTATTTTCCTGGAAAAATATATAAACATCCTTAAAACAAGATAAATTAAGCAAAATCCAATCATGACAACTCTCAGAATAGTTTTAGCATGTTATTGAGTATGGCAATGTTAAAGGATTAGTTCACTTCGGAATTCAAATTAACTGATAATGTACTCATCCCAATGTCATCCAAGATGTTTATGTCTTTCTGTCTTCAGTCGAAAAGAAATTAAGTTTTTTGAGGAAAACATTGTATGTTTCTCCATATAGTGGACTTCACTGGGGTTCAACGTGTTGAAGGTCCAAACTGCAGTTTCAGTGCAGCTTCAAAGAGCTCTACATGATCCCAGACAAGGAATAAGGGTCTTATCTAGAGAAACGATCAGTCATTTTCTAAAAAAAAATTAAAATTATATCCTTTTTAACCACAAATGCTCATCTTGCACTGCTCTGAGTTGCACCACGCATTATATAATCACGTTAGAAAGGTCAAAAAAAAAAAAGGTAAACCAACGATGTCAGACGATTTTGAAGTTGGAGGAGTTTTTCGCCCTACTGCGGTACTTCCGCCTACATCACGCGTGGCCTTTCCAACGTGATTACGTAATGCATGGCACATCGCAGAGCAATGCAAGATGAGCATTTGTGGTTAAAAAGTATATCAATTTTTATTGCTAATTATTTTGCTAGATAAGACTCTTATTCCTCATCTGGGTTGTGTAGAGCCCTTTGAAGCTGCGCTCAAACTGCAATTTGTACTTTCAACCTGCTGAACCCCAATGAAGTCCACTATATGGAGAAAAATCCTGAAATGTTTTCCTCAAAAACCATCATTTCTTAAGGAAGAAAGAGGAAGAAAGACATAAATATCTTGGATGCGGTGAGTATATTATCAAGAAATTTGAATTCTGAAGTGAACTAATCCTTTAATGTATTTGGTCTTGGTGGACTACAGTATATCTGCTATGCTGCTGCAGATCAAGTATAGACTTGCTACTGCTAATAGATAGACACACTGCTGTGAGTATGTAAGATATGCTGCTCCTGCATAAATAGATATACAGTGCATAAATCCCCTAGCAGATATAGGCAGGTGGAGCTGGGGAAGGTGGAGAGTTTCAGAGGAACTCTGATAACGCTCTCCAGGACTACCTTACAGTGAACACTAAAACAGATTATTTAAATGTTGAGCAAGCAATCTCATTGGCTCATTTTGATCGCTTGTGCCATGCAGTAATGATGTGATTGCTTGCAGATTGCATGTAAAGGACCTATCAGCCTGCGCCCTCTAGAGTTTCATGACTGAACTGGAGTTTTGTTAGATTTATGCTTATATAAATTTAGCCATTGCAAGAAAAATAAAATTAATAATAGATATATTCTCTGAAAACAGAACTTGCTTGTATTATATAGCTTCTATAAAGTAAATATATATTGCTTTAGGATTATATTAAGGAATTCCTACTGGAAAGTAGACAAAATACAGTGCTTATTAAGAACACAGTCTGCATTCACGTTATATTACACCATATCCTGGCGATTAGACACAAGGAACAAATTAAAGGCTTCCAATTGGTTATACTCATTTTTGCTCATCAGCCTGAACAAAAGGGACCTGCAGGTCACATCCCCAGACATGCCTGACTTATATCTGATCTCTGAACTTTTTTCAAAACTCTGTGAAGTACTGTTTCTCTGTGTTTTTCTGCTGTGGCCCGAATCAAATAGGGAAGTATCAGACATTCAGAATAAGAGGGAGAAAGAGAGGAAGAGAAGAAGCTGAGATTTGTATTCCTAGGTTTGACTACTCACTATGAGAGTCACGAATTTAAAGATCAATAGAGGACCTGTAGTCTTCAGATGAATAAAAGTGTATTGTCTGCCTGCCAACATACAGATTGGATTTTTAGTCTTTAAGAAGCTAGATGTATAAGAAGAAAAGAATTCTGTCATATACTCACCCTAATGTAGTTCTGAACCTGTTTTACCTTTCTTCTTCACAAAAAGAGATTTTGAAGTGTATAAAATTAGATTTTTTAATGTGTTTTTGTTGTGCTTCCATGTTTTCTGATCATTACATTGTAGCTTTAAAAATTGACAATGCAGCTTTTGCAAATTATGCTCCAAAATTGTGGAATACACAACCAATAGATGGAAGCCAGTTTGCTCAATATTTTTAAAAAAAAAGAAAAATGTATATTTTTACCTTAGCATTTAACTAGTTTTCTGAGTTATGTTTATTGTAAATCGTCTATTATGTTTAGTATTTTATACTTCTTGTGTTGCGTATCTTTTATTTTTGATGTTTTTTATATGCTGAAAATTTGTATTGAATATATACCTGGTTTGATGGAGACTTGCATTCTACCTGTGCAAGATTTGTATGTTATGTTATGTTATGTAGTGTTGTGTCGTGTCGTGTCGTGTCGTGTCGCGTCGTGTCGTGTCGCGTTGTGTTGCGCTGCGCTACGTTACATTACGTTACGTTAAATTATATCATAAACCCTTTAAAGCTGAAATAAAATAGTATTAAAATACATTTAAATAGGTAAATACAAACACACACACACACACACACACACATATATATATATATATATATATATGTATATATATATAAAGATCTTGCACAGTTGGAATGTTTTTTTTTTTTCCACCTCAACCTCCATTAGACCAGCTAGCCCTCCAACTCTCAGCCCAGCTGTTTTTGCAGCATAGTTTGGCGTGTAATTTCCTCTCTGCACCAAACATCTCTTTATCTGTCTAAAGTTACAGCAGGCACATCTGTTCATTCCTTGCTTGCAAGCTCTGGTAGAGCCAGTCTGGCAAGCATCCTTATATCTCTTTTCTTTCCATCACACTCTTCTTCTCTCTCTCTCACAGAAACACACTCACACACTGCGGTCATGAGGGCACCCTCTCTTCGCTGGCATGGCTCAGCTCAATTAGCCTGCAGGGAAATGGAGGGAGGGAGTGAGCGCTTGAGAAAAAAGAGGGAGAGAGGTTCTTCGTCTGCCAAATCTCCCTCGCGCTTCCGCAGGATCTCTGGAGCCCTCCGTGGGCTGTCTTTGTGTGCCGTCTGCCCAGCCGCTTTGTTTGTAAATAAGCCGTCTGGAAAATTAGCTAGGGCAGCCAGTCACTCACAGTTAGACGTCTCATCAGGCCTATAACTACCACATAATAGAGAGAATATCATGAAGAGCAGGGGTGGAAATCTTAGATAAGGGTGCCACAATCGGCGCTCGAAGAATTAATGATTGGCATGCGAATGACAAGAGCGAGATGGATTCATATGAAATGTACCGCATTAAAAGTCCTTCATATCTGCTTGCCAAACAACCTCTTGCAGTCCTCCCTAATAATTCAGTATTCACCTTTTTAGGAAGCTGAATATTTAAGTTTAACTGCATCTATAGGACAAGATGTTGTGATGATGCCACTTGTGCATGCTGCTTTTTTTTGCATTTTGCTCTTTGTATAATTGAGAAAATACTATGACAACAAGCAGTATATAAAAGTGAGAATCTTTACTAATTAAAGGGTTAGTTCACCCAAAAATGAAAATTCTGTCATTACCCTCATGTTGTTCCAAACCTGTAAGATCTTGGTTGGATATTGGATATTTTTTGATGAAATTGATGGCTCAGTGAGGCCTGCATTGACAGCAAGATCATTAACACTTTCAGATGCCCAGAAAGCTAAATATATATTTAAAACAGTTCATGTGACTACAGTGGTTCAACCTTATTGTTATGAAGTGAGGAGAATAATTTTTGTGTGCCAAAAAAACAAAATAATGACTTTATTCAACAATATCTAGTGATGGGCGATTTCAAAACACTGCTTCATGAAGCTTTGAAGCTTTACAAATCTTTTGTTTCAAATCAGTGGTTTGGAGCGTGTATCAAACTGCCAAAGTCACGTGAACCACTGAAATTTCAAAATGTTTCGAAACACTTATGATGTAACAAAGCCTTGTTTACTGAAATCATGTGACTTTGGCAGTTTGATAGAAGATCCGAACCACTGATTCGAAATAAAAGATTCGTAAAGCTTCAAAGCTTCATGAAGCAGTGTTCTGAATTTGCCCATCACTAGATATTGTTGAATAAAGTCGTTATTTTGTTTTTTTGGTGCGCTTCATAACATTAAGGTTGAACCACTGTAGTCACATGAACTGTTTTAAATATGTTTTTAGTACCTTTTTGGGTGAACTAACCATTTGAATTTGATTTGTTCATGGTGCATGCTGGAAAGTGAATTGAGTCATTTCTGCACCACTAATGGCATTAATGAAATTGCAATCATTCATTTGAGTGGACTGAATGGACTAAACATTGACCGTTGATGGTGTGACTTTGAGGCGGGACTATCTGTTTGTCTGGCCAATGGGTGAAAGAGGGAGAGTTTCAAACATGTATGGAACCAATAGTTATATTTGCAGTTCTGTTTCATGTCACTAGTGGAGAAGAAATTATATATGTCAACTATAAAAATGGCATTTCATGTCAAAAAGCTTCCCTGAAGTTGATAAATTTGATAATCACAGAACAACAGACGACATTATAAAAGCTACAACAGAATAAACTGAAAATGTAAAACACATTTTGATCCTGAAATCTCTTTAAACTAAAGAATTAGGGTTGTGAATTTATGGTTAGACAGTGAATCAACCTGATTAATTTACATTTAAGCATTTTGGCAGGTGCATTTATCCAAAATTTATCCAGTTTTTTTTTTTTTTTAATGGTTACACTTTACATTCGGGTCCAATTCTCACTATTAACTAACTATTAACTATGACTTTTTCCTCAATAAACTCCTAATTACTGCTTATTAATAGTTAGTAAGGTAGTTAAGTTTAGGTATTGGGTAGGATTATGGGATGTAGAATATGGTCATTAAGAATAAGGCATTAATATTTGCTTTGTCATATGCCTAGTAATATGCATGCTAATAAACAACTACTTAATAGTGAGAATTGGACCCCAATCTAAAGTGTTAGCTCTTATAGACCAAAACAAATGACTCACGATTCAAAAATAATATTTTAAGATAGATGCATAATAATTTGCAATCAGTTTGAGAAAACAAATGAATCATAACACCCTTAGAAAACCCCAAAATAAACAAAAAAAAAAGCAATGCCAGAGACCAACCGAATTTAAAAAAGAGCATCCTTCAAAGCCAAATATGGCAATTGCAAAGACATAGAACAGAGAGAGAGAGACATGTGGCGGCCTGTCTTTCTTGATGTGTGGGGTTGAGCTGTTTTCAGAGGGCCTTTGGGAAGAGGAGGGTGTCTTGTGGCGGTGGGCCAGTGAGCCTGAGGAGCGAAAGCCAGAGGAAGCTATGCCTGCAGAGCTCATAAATTACAGCCCTGCCTTCCTGGCTTTACATTAATGGATCAACAGCTCTGTGCTTCTTACTGAGACTCTTCTCACTTGTTCTCGTGCTGTGCGTGTCTTCAAGGACGAGGGTAGGACGGATTGATACCGGGCGGACAACAGTTCACTTGTTTTCCAATGGGGAATTGTATTCATATTCTGAAATGTTAAGGGGTAAGTTCACCCAAAAATGAAATTTCTCTCATTAATTACTCACCCTTGTGTCGTTCCACATTTGTAAGACATTCATCTTCGGAACACAAATTAAGATATTTTTAATGAAATCTGAGAGATTTCTGTCTCTCCATAAGGATCCAATGCAACTACCACTTTAAATGTCCAGAAAGGTTGTAAAGACATCTTTAAAGTACTCCATGTGGCTCCATTGGTTTAACCTCAATTTTATGAAGTGATGCGAGTGCTTGCGAATTTGATTTTTTTTTTTTTTTTTAAGATTTATTTTTTGGGGTTTTTGCCTTTTTATTGAGATAGGACAGTTAGTTGACAGGAAGCGAATTGGGAGAGAGAGGGGGAAGGTCCACGAGCCAGAACTCGAACTCGGATCTCCCGAAGCGCATCCGCGCTATGTGTCCACATGCTGCCCACTAGGCTATCGGTGCTGACTGCGATTGAGTTTCTGGTTGATCGACTACTTCAGGCGTTTCATCGTCGGACTCGGGCTGGAATTGATAAAATCAATGCCATCTTGTTTGTCCATTTCATGCATGTATAACTGTTGTAGAAGACTCTCAAAACAATATTAGGAACCTTAGAAATGGCATAATAGGGGCACTTTACAATCATTCAATCAATATAATAAACCAGTGTTTACTGCACACCCCCACTGTCGAATCTGAATTTACATTCCAATAGCAAAAGTCATATTTTACTTGGTTCTGCAGTCCAAATTGAATATAATGAGATAAAAATGGCATAGATGAGGCAAGAAAGATTTCCTATCAAGTTTTCTTCACAGACTAAACACGTTGACATCCAACGTGTCTTTCACAGACAAATTAAACAAATCTATTTAAAGGTGCAATATGTAGGATTTCTGTCCGCTAGAGGTCGCTAGAGGCCTATTCAAAACAAAGGAGTAGCTTGATGACGCCAAGTTTGAGTGTGGAATCTTGGGACTTCTCATCACAGCCGGTGGAAACAATCAGTATATGACTCAGGAAAAAATCTTGTTCATGGATGTGATTATTAATGTTACTGTAGAATGAAGCAGAGCAGGACTGAATGTTGTGGGAGCTGAACGAGGCCGCTGGAGCAATTGCGCAACACACGCCGAGAGCAGCAGAACTTTTATTATGACACAGTCGCCGGCGCCGCTTCCGCTTTTCCGGTGATGAGTGTGAGGTAACACAGCTCTGTTTATCATATTAGATACATCTGAGTGTGTTGAAAATGATGTTATAACGTTATTCTGTGCGTTCGCTCGGTGGCTGCTGTGAAACACTTGTTTGAGACACACTGCAGTAAGATAGATCGATTTCAGAATATCATATTAAATGCTGGATGGCTTGTGTTGATAAATGGCATGCAATTAATTTTAAAACGTATTGTATGATGGAGAAAATGCTGTATTACTGTTACTAAAAATAAAGCTGCATCTGATTATGTTATGTTAGCTACTTGACAAAGTAGTGTGTTTCTCTGAGGCATGGTAAAGCATGGTACTCGCAACAAATCAAGAAAATTAGATTTAAACAATAAGACTAAACGTGTTGAGGTATATAACAATAATTAGTTTTCTGTCTATAAATGTAATCAAACAGTTGTTCCCTTGTCTATTAAAACATGTAATATATTAAAGCGTCTTTGGTGTTTCCATGTTTTTTAACGCGGGTATGACGCAATTGACAGGCGACTCCTCACACGTCCCAGAGCCTTGGTTAAAATTACAGTTTTCTCACGATTTACAAATAGTTGGAAACATTTGGGATATTGTAAGTACTCAAGTGAACAAAATATATAACACTGGCCTAGTGGTTTTTGGATATTTTACTGTAAAAATCGTACATATTGCACATAAAACATACAGCGAAACCCTGTAATCCGATTCACGAACAAATGACTCTTATGAACTGGTTCTTTCAGCCAGTAGTGTGAATTTGGCGATGTGAATAGGCTGTTTAAGGAAAGGAGGGAGGAGTTCTGGAAAATCATCATTATTTTTTGGAGGTGCGTTTGGTGAAGCTAGTAGCTCAGAAATGACACACTTCAGCATTAATGCCCAATATATGCAGTACCTGCTGCAGATCAACATTAATTCTTGATGAAGCGTAACTCTCGTCTGTGAGAAGTTTTAGCCAGTGTACCATGAGTATTTGAATCTCTCTGTGTCAGGCGCTGAGCGGTGTCAAGTCTCACTGAAGGCCCTGATTATGCAGTTAGGCTATATGCTAATAGTGCTCTGGTGGGCCTCTCTGAAGACCTCTGACTTTAAATGCATGAACGTGGACAGGTCACGCTAAGGTCATTGTGCTTTCTTTCTGCTTAACTAATTAAAGGGAAAAGTTGGTGGATTCAGGCACTTTCTTTGTGAATATGCAAATTATGGGACAATTATAGACAATTGTTTAAGTTTAAATCCTCTGAAATAATAAAAAAGCAATTTGTCTGCACCTACTTAGCCTCTAAATGAAATTGCTGGCTCTGTTAAATGCGATTAAATGGAGCTTCCTCACAAAGCTATTACTAATTTAACAAAACAACTGACAAAAATAAATAAAGCTTTCTTAAAAAGTGCAACACTCAGCTGGCTGCAATCATAACAATTTATTACGGCAGTTAAATGGCAAATTAGTTGTTGTGTTTTATGAATCCTGGAGGCACCAATAGTTTTATTCAGAGATGCGGCTTCATCTGAAAAATATTTTTATTCGAATTCTGTTGCAATGCTACAAGGCCACGTGTCACCAGTCTCCTGCCAGTCTTTTTGAGCTAATTAGCTGCAATTATTTCAATTAGATATCAAAGGCAAGCACAGACAAATAACCATTACTTTGTAATCAGTTTGTGCAGTAACCGTCCTGGAAACTGCTTCACACTGTCAGGCATCATGAAAGTTTTAGTACATTTTCTCTCTCTCTTTCTGTCTTTCTCTCTATCCCTCCACCCTGGCCCTTTTTTCCCTTGGCCGGCATCCAGTGTCAAAGCAATCCTGAGAGTTGCTGTTCTCCAAAGCGTTCTAAGTAATCCCTTTAACAAACTGTATTCACGTATGTGAATGTTTTTGGCTCTGAGCAGATTTTTCAAGAGATAAGAACTCGGATAAAATCCGCCCCTGGCAAAGACTCAGGATATATGGGATTTCAAGTATGAGGGAAATATGGATAATAGAATTTCCTCTCATCTCTGTAGTTGCGTTAGCTGCGGATGCAGCGCTGTAACTGCTCTGACTTTATGGATTGCTGTGGCTTCAGAGATTAAAAACTCCTCTACTGGATCAGTTAGCCTTTTTAATTCTCAAATAGGGCTGGAGAAAATACAGATTTTCTAATATAGCGATATGTTTTTGAAAGACCACAATATCGATTCTTAAAGTCATTTGATCAATACAATATGCCAGTGTTTACTGCACACCGCCACCGTTGAATCTACACTGTCGCTACTGAATCTGAATCTGCCCTACCGTAAAAGAGTTTGTAGTCCCAATTCAATGCAATGACATAAAAATAGTGTGTACCATGATATACATACAAGAAAAGTTTTTAGCATCCAAAATGAATCTTGTTCTTGGTAGTTAATCATAAACTTACAGTGTAACCAGTGAAGTATGATTGACAAACAAATGACTTTTATGAACCATTTATTTTTAATGAATCCAAAACATAAAGCACAACCACTGCAGTCTGACTCAGAAACAAATGACTCTCTTTAGTAAATCAAAAACATTCAGCACAAGCAGTGTAGTCTATTTCAGGAACAAATGACTCTTGGGTCATTCTGTGTCAACTCAACCAGAGGTCCCAGGCTCAGATTTTTGATTTTGTTAATATATTTTTCTCTAGAAAGACAAACATAAATAGCGATGAAAGCCATAATATTAAATGTCACAGATGTATATTTACTGAGTAATCCACTATTTTGTAGCGGGGGATCAAAATGACCAGTGTCACCTGAGATTTGGAGCCAAATTACAGGGCTGTAAAAATGACTTTAGAAAGATGGCAGCATCATTATTTTATTTTTACACAGAGATTGGCAGGTCTATTAGCAAAATCTGTTGACTTTAGCAATCATTGTTTCATTATATGCCAATGGTAACAGTTCAAATAATGGCAAAAAGCACTTCTGTTTTTTTGCCTCAAGTTTACATGCCTGTAACTCAAGAAGTATAAAGATATCTTAATATCCTTCTAGATTCTCATTCTTAATAAACCTTCTTTTTGGAATCATTTTTAAGACCCTATATAGTGCAGTCCCATAGATAGTGGGACCCCAATGTTACTCCATGTCCAAATTGTTGAATTTTTGAAGAACAAAGTGTAGGTAACTTTTTTTAACAGCTGATAGTTATTGTGTTTAAAGAATAATGTTTGAAAAACTATTAACACTGAAATTAGAAATGTATCTTGTTTCCCTCACCCAAAACAATTGAATACAAAACACCTCTCTGAGTGCCAAGAGATATCTTAATGTCATTTTAGATTATTGTTCTTATGAAACTTTTCTTTTGGAATCTTCATTTTTAAACATTATTTATTCTTCAGTCATTCCTCTTTAAATGCAATAAGTGTCAGCTGTGTGCAAAGTGAACATTATTTGGTTTTTGATCACTGAAAATGGGTAAAATTCAACAATTTGAACATGGGGCTGTTTTGAGATCCCCATATCTATGGGACTGAAGTATATATATGGCCTTAAAAATGAAGATTTCAAAAGGAAAGTTTATTAAGAATGAGTATCTAGAAAGATATCCTGAATACTTTTAGAGTTACAGGCATGCAAACTTTGGAAAAGGAGTATTAATGGCACTCGGACAGGTATATTTTATGCAATTGAGCTGGTACAAAAACACAAGATACATTTCTAGTTTCAACATTATTTGTTCTTCAGATATTCCTCTTTAAAAGAACAAAAATATCAGCTGTATGCAAAGTGACCTACATTTGGTTTTTCACCACTGAATATGTGTACAATTTACTCATGGAGCAGCATTAAGATCTCCATATCTCTGGGACTGAACCATTGAGGGCCTTTAAAATGAAGATACCAAAAGGAAAGTTTGTTAAGAACCAGAATCTAAAAGTATATTAAGATATCTTTAATACTTCTCCAGTTACAGGCATGCTAACACAAGAAGTGCTTTTTGCCATTTTTGAACTGTCACCTTTGGCATATAATGAAACAAAAATTGCTAAAGTCAACAGAATTTACTAAAAGACCTACCAATCTCTGTGTAAAAATAAAATAATTATGCTGCCATCTTTCTAAAGTAATTTTTACACCCCTGTAAATTGGCTCCAAATCTCAGGTGAAAATTGCAATTTTGACCCCCTTCTACTCAGTAAATATACATTTGTGACATTTAATATCTTGGCTTTCATCACTATTCATGTTTGTTTTTGTACAGAAAAAAAATATTAACAAAATCAAAAAATCTGAGCCGGGGAAGTTTCCGTTGATTTGACACGGAATGACCCTCTTATGATCTGGTTCTTTTTAATGATTCAAAAACATTCAGCGTGATCCATTTCATGAACAAATTAATCTTATAAACTTTTTTTTTTTTTTTTTTTTAATTGATCAAAAACATACAGCACAACCAGTGCAATCTGATTTACAAAGAAATACTCATACAGTATGAACCAGTTCTCTCTAGTGAATCAACAACTTTCAGTGCAACCAGTGTAGTCCGTTTCATAAACCAATGGCTCATAAACCAATGGCTCTTATGAGTTGGTCCTTTTAAGTGATCATTCAAAAAGACTCACAAAAACTCATTGCACAGATTAATAAAATTGCTTTTGAATCAGAATATGAACCCTACTTGACATTAATGCTTTCTGTCCATATTTTTATCGATGTTCACACTCTATTAACACAAGGACTTTGTTTTTATTCATGTCTGTCACTAATTGAAGGCTTTTAGGCCCATCTGACCTCAGTGTTGTGTCTGTGGCCTTTTTGTCTGTATGTGAGAAAAGCATGTGTGCACACTGTATCTCATTGTGTGTGAAATGGGGACAGGTGAAGGTGAGATGAGACATCGGATGAGGTGTGCGAACGGGCAAAGACTCGGACCAGCCTAAGTGTGTGTGTGTGTGTGAGAGAGAAAGAGAGAGGCCCCTGGCATGGTCCCTGTCAGCAGGAGTCTGATGTCTGTCTACTCATGTGTGGAGCACTCATCATGGGCAATTAAGGCCGAGCAGGGGGCCTGGCCTTCCCACTCATGTCCTTGAAGAAAGAAAGTAAAAGGGGGCAGGAAGAGTGATGGGGTGGACCGACGCAGAAGGAGGGGCTGGAATTCTATCGGTAGTTTTTTGTAGAAGAGTAAGTTGAGCGATAAGCTTCCAACCTTACGGTAGGGTGACAAAAGCCTGTCCAGGATCTGTAATGTCTTTGTTTTTCTCCCCTCTGGTGCTTAAATAGATTCTCTCCACAGGGTGATAATCACCATTCATTATTCACACTTCAGATGGCCATTAAAAGTCAATCTCGAAAACCCTGGAAAATGGCCCCAACTATGGGACCACTTGGTGTCGTCTTTGATATTGTGTTGTAATTTTGCACAAATTGATATTCCTCTTCAGTGCTACTCGTATAAGATAAGAGGGTTTCGTAAAGACACAATCCCTGTGGCTTGTAATTGATGATTTATTAATTTCATGTTCTGTCAGAGCTGGAATGAAGAATCTCTTAATATTTAATTTGTCATGCATGTGCACATGCCAGGAACATGGAGAAGATGGATTTGTGCAGTAGGAAGATGATTATGACCCTTCTCATGAGGATGTTTTAATAATAATTAAGTGTACTGCAGATTTTTTAAATGATGATTAGTTTGTGTTTTCCTAGTGTCAGTGTTCTTGTTGGATGATAACAAGACCTACTTTTTGGGTTCACTTTAATGCACTGCTCTAAAAACATATCTAGAATAGAGGGTGTTTTCGTTATTTTCTATTTACATGCGAGAAGACTTGAGATGGTGCATACTTCCCCTGAAAAAAAAAAAAAAAAAAATGAGTGAGACTGCTTAGCAGAATCAAAACACAACAACAAAATTAGAATAACACATGAAAGAAAAAGAAGTTATGTTCAAGATCAGGCTTGGGGCAATTCTCTCATGCTTAATTGAAACACTTATTTTGTGCCTGTTTAGATTTTTTAACCAGCATTCAAACTGAGGGAACACGTGATGTCTCATGTATTTCATTATTTATACACTACCTTTCAAAAGTTTGGGGCAAGTGCGATTTTTTTTTTTTTTCTCTTTTATTCATCAAGGATGCTTTAAATAGATCAAAAGTAACAGTAAAGATTTTTTAAATAATGTTACAAAAAATCCATTTCAAATGAATGCAGAAAAAAATGTATCACAAATATTAAGCAGCACAACTATATTCACCATTCATATTAATAAGGAATGTTTCGTTAGCAGCAAATCAGCATATCATAATGATTTCCGAAGGACCATGTGACGTTGAAGACTGGAGTAATGATGCTGAAAATTCAGCTTTGTCATCACTTATTTCAAAAACATTTACTATTCTTACCAACCCAAAACTTTTTAATGGTAGTATATATTTAAAAAAAATCTAACATATATAATTTTACGTGTTATTTCCTTTTAATTCAACTTTAGTTCTGAAATATAGCAGAAAGAAAATCATTCATTTGGTCATTGATTCATTGATTGATTGATTGATTGATTCATTCATTGGGTCATTCAGTAATTTGTTCGTTTGTTCCTTGCTTCCTTCCTCCTTTTGGTCATTCATTCACTCATTCATTTGACCATTCATTTACTCATTCACTCATTGGGTCGTTCATTCACTCACTCATTCACTCATTGGGTCATTCATTCACTCATTCATTCATTGGGTCATTCATTCACTCATTCATTCATTGGGTCATTCATTCACTCATTCATTCATTGGGCCATTCATTCATTCACTCACTCATTCATTCATTGGGTCATTCATTCATTCATTCATTGGGTCACTCATTCACTCATTGGGTTATTCATTCATTCACTCATTGGGTCATTCATTCATTCACTCATTCGTTCATTCATTCATTCATTCACTCATTTGTTCATTGGATCATTCATTCATTCACTCATTGGGTCATTCGTTCATTCATTCATTCACTCATTCATTGGGTCATTCATTAATTTGTTTGTTTGTTCCTTCGTCCGTTCATTCCTCCCTTGCTTGATTCCTTCCTTTCATTCATTCACTTATTGGGTCATTCATTCATTCACTCACTGGGTCATTAATTCATTCATTCACTTATTGGGTCATTCATTCATTCACTCATTCATTCATTGGGCCATTCATTCATTCATTCACTCAATCATTCATTCATTGGGTCATTCATTCACTCATTCATTCATTGGGTCATTCATTCACTCATTCACTCATTGGGTTTTTCATTCATTCACTCATTCGTTCGTTCATTCATTCACTCATTCGTTCATTGGGTCTTTCATTCAATCACTCATTTATTGGGTCATTCATTAATTTGTTTGTTTGTTCCTTCGTCCGTTCATTCCTTCCTTCCTTTCATTCATTCGTTCATTCATTCACTCATTGGGTCATTAATTCATTCATTCTCTTATTGGGTCATTCATTCATTCACTCATTCGTTCATTCATTCATTCATTCACTCACTCATTCACTCATTGGGTCATTCATTCATTCACTCATTCATTGGGTCATTCATTGATTTGTTTGTTTGTTCCTTCGTCCGTTCATTCCTTCCTTCCTTTCATTCATTTGTTCATTCATTCACTCATTGGGTCATTAATTCATTCATTCTCTTATTGGGTCATTCATTCATTCACTCATTCATTCACTCATTCACTCATTGGGTCATTCATTCATTCACTCATTAATTCATTCATTCATTCATTTATCCATTCATTTGTTCATTCATTCATTCACTCATTCGTTCATTGGGTCATTCATTCATTCAATCATTCACTCATTGGGTTATTCATTCATTCATTCATTCACTCACTCATTCATTGGGTCATTCATTAATTTGTTTGTTTGTTCCTTCGTCTGTTCATTCCTTCCTTGCTTGATTCCTTCCTTTCATTCATTCGTTCATTCATTCACTCATTGGGTCATTAATTCATTCATTCACTTATTGGGTCATTCATTCATTCATTCATTCATTCATTGGGGCATTAAAAATTTGAGTCCCGACTGCTTCTTGTAACCCACTTTTTAAATGTCTTCTTAAAATCCACGAAAGGCATCAGAGTTTTTTCACGTCATATCACACGTGGTGTCAAGTGCCATTTGGAGCAGGAGCCTCCTGCTGTCTGTAGGTTTCACCCAGCTGATAGCTGTGGCCCGGGGAGATTAACCTATATCTGTTAGCACTAACCCTCATGCTCCTCATCGTTGCAATTGTATTTACTCATTAGGCGTCATAGAAACAATGCTGAAGAGTTAATTAGAGAGCGAGCAGCTTGCATTCTGCCTTCTCTGACCCAGTTCTCTTTCCTTCTCTCTCCTCCGCCCTCCCTCTTTTTCTTCCTCTTCCTTGTCTGTATCCTGGTTAATGAGCGCACTTCATGGTATGAAATGGTTGCATGATTATTTTCACATGATTCTGACTGAGTCGTGATGAAAAGGCAATTTCTTCCTTTTGTGTGCTCGTTCATTCGGTAAACGTCAGGACTCGGGTTTGATTTCTCTACTTTTCATCCAGAGAAATGTGAGAATGTGTTTATAATAAGGCTTTGCTGTACCAAATGGAGGTCGTAATGCAGTGTGAATGATAATAGTGGTCAACCTAGGTCATAACATTCTTCTTGGATGGCTAAAAAAACTCCCTGTGATCTGTCAAGAAGCGTTTGGCAGACCAATGAGGTGATGTCCACACCAGTCTTTTCATCCTTAATGACTCATCTACTTTGCTATACCTTCTTCCTGTCCCATGACTCCTGGATTTGCCTTAATAATGATCTCACACCAACATGAGTGTGATCAGGGCTGATATGGCATTCTAATGAAAGGCCAGGAGAATTTCTCAAAGGCTGGAGTAATGGGTGACTTGACAGGCTCTTTATGTAACAATCATAGGTGGATTCTGGGAGGCAGGGGGAATCTTATTCCTGTGATATAATGTGATATGAATATAGTATATAGTATATACAGAGACTCGAACATGTAAGATCACATGTAGTCATTTTTAAAGCTTTATCCATGTTTTCTCCAACATGTTTTCTTTCTATTTCTTGCAGGTATTTTACCCACCACTTTACCCAGCTTTATTATGGAAACCAGATGTGGAGAAGCAGTGGTGAGTATCATTGAATACCCTCATGTGTTTAGTGACCATTTACTTTACCACACTGGCACTGAGAATCCATTTTAAGTATGCTTCTTGCATCCCTGAATATAAATTCAACAAAGATAATCTTTCTTTGAACTTATGACAGCATTTTGATACTGTCCACTGCTGTGACATTTTGTTTGCATTTGCTCAGATTGTATTTGTTCTATATTACACATGCCAAATAAAACTGAATTTCATTCAGAGTTGGATGATACCTCAGACCTTTGTGTGTGTTGAGATCTCAGTTAAAATATTGGTTCAGTGTTAGTTGTCTTAGGGGGTATTTCTGTTTGTGACCTCAGACTGCGGCTCATAAGGTCAAGTGAGCTAAACGTTTGTTTTCTCACACAGAGAGCGCTTTGACCCCTGACTTACAGTACATGTCACTGCACTTATAGTGTAATAGTTGGCATCACGAGTGCAGAAATGACAGGGTAACTGCGCTCATTGAACTGAGTGGACTCGTTTGAGACATTTTTGGTGGTACTGCAAATTATCAAATATCAAATATACAATGGAGTCCACAAGTCTGAGACTACAGTATACCAATTTAACACTTAAATGCATAAATGTTTCGCCAATCGTTATTACATATTCATGTCTTTAGTGACCCAGATGTACATATGGGATTCCTTTGAGATGTTTTTGGTGGTACTGCAAATCATACCTCATATATACAGTGAAGTCCACAAGTCTGAGACTACCAGAGAAAATGCCTCTTTTCTGAACTATTTTCTAGTTAAACAGTGTTTTTCAGTATAACAGTTTAACCCTTAAATGCATGAATGTTTCACCAGTCATTATTGCATATTTGGGTCTTTAGTGACCCGGATCTATATCTAACACTCATGGCTCTCTAACTACCGCAATAGTATAAAACCCTTCTAATATTTTAATAACAATTACAAAAGAATACAATAAAGCATATTTTGTTACCTTTTGGAACTTGGAAGGGTTCAGTTTTAAGCATCATCACTGTCATCGCCAGAGCCCATTTCCCCATTTCATTTAGCACCTGGCTCAGGATCTGACAGCTTCTTCAGCAGATCCACCTTCAAGTGGCGGTGAGACAAATGTTTGATTTTGTGCAGTAAATCGCTGAGTCATTTCAAGTTTTGCTGATGATACTTGTTTATTATTTTGTTTTCTGCCTGTGGTAACTATGAGTGAAACGTCACTTCATCATTGTGTATCAGACATTGCCACCTCGAGGAATAAATGTGAACTACAATTATAAAGTAATCAGAGATTCAATTATTGTTGCGTAAAAAAAAAAAATACTTACACTATTACATACCTCGGGTCACTTGTGACCCTGTACACTTTATACAAAAATTAAAATAATTAGAAAACAGACATTCTTTTATATTTTTTTCTTGATATATTGTTTATAATAAGTTAAGCAACACTGTAAAAAAAATCCCAGTAAAATTTATGGTAAAAAACCGGCAGCTGTGGTTGCCAGAACTTTACCGTAAAAAATACAGTAGCAACGTAAAAAAAAAAATCTGTTAAATTTACGGTAAAATAATGTATTTCATTAACTGATATAATGTTAATTTACCAACCTAATGAAGTACTAATATCTGTTTTGTACCTTTATAATACACTGACAGTCACCAAACACAGTGGTGATAAGAGTCACATGATGAATCAAAGTTCATCACAAGCAGCTTTTCCACAAGCTGAGGAGGACAACATTAATATATAGAAGGTGCACACAGTGTCATTCACACACACACTAAACACCATCATGGTAACATGCATGAAATTTTAAAAATGCAATAAACATTAATTTAACAACATTAGATGTAACATAAAACCCTAATGTACATAACTGATTAGAAAAAAAAAAATAGAAAAACTAAGAAGAAACAGAGTTATTTCAACGAAAATATATCAAATGTGAAGTGTCACGCAGGGAATTGTGGGAATGTCAATTTACGGTTTTTCACTGTAAATTTTACAATTAATTGTTATTTTTCACTTCCAAAAACTGTGAATTTAGCAGTATTTTACCGTAAAATTACGTTAAATGTACCGTTAGATCTATTACAGTTATTCCCCGTATATAGTACGGAAACTTTCTGTAAACCAATTGACAGTTTTTCACCGCAGCATTTTTACAGTCTTTTACTGTTAAAATCACGGTCATTTTTTACAGTGAATGCTAAGAAGGTTGATATCTAACTTTAAAATAATGAATGATGGGGAGGGTTGTGAATGACGTCCCGAGTCAATAAAAACCTTTGGTATTTATTTAAGGGTTAAGGTTGAACTGAAAAATCTGTTGACATGGTCAGCGTCACAAATCACATTTTTGTGAACATTTAGAATCAAAAGAGGATGAACAGCAAAGACATCTTCCCACAGCCTGTTTAACTTATTACAGTATATTATTATAGAGTATTATTATTATACAGTATTTATCAAGAGTGCCAATGCTAATAAGAATGCTATTCTGGAGCAATGAAACTGTAGATGTGCGTTCAATCCTGGAAGCATTTTCTAGTGTCTTCACAAGTTTGTTCTTTGGTTGAATCAAATACTGAGGAAAAAGTCTACCAATAACTGGCAGCTGTATGAGTTTTAATAAAGTCATTTGAACTTGAAGTTGAAGGAAGGAGGAAATGCATCTTGTAGGCCGCTAGATGTAAAGGCTGTAAACTTTGATTTTGTGCATTTCTCTGATACTTTACTTTTCCTGCATCATACTTTTCCTACATTATACAGTTTTCTTCTCACCCACTCACTCCTGTGGCATATGACATGCTTGTTAGATTCATGTGTCTCCAGTGGGTGTCATGAACCCATAACACAAAGTTTGTGCTGTTTATTATAGAACCTGGAGCTACCAAATGTTAGAATTATTTAGATTTTTAACTATTATTTATTCATGTATTTATTTTTCCTCTGGATACATATGGAACAATCACTTCAATCACATTGCATAACTTGATATGAAATAACTTATTCAGTGCTGACATTTTTGTTCAGTGCTATCACTTGGCAAAGTGAGACTTGATTTGAGACACATTTTCTTATGATAGAGACCCTTACAATATGAGAAGTTTAAGAAAAAAAATATGTGTCTCATGGTCTATTCATCATACTGTCAACGAATGTAGACATGGAAATTTAGAACTAGTTGACAGTACCATAAAAGAGGTGAAGTCATGTGAAGCAGTGAGTTAAGGTGCACTTTGTAGCTGAGACAATGCAACATGTCTGACTGTCGTAGGAAACGTCTATATATTGTATTTAGGAGGAGATTAAGAATGTGACTTAAAGAGAGGAACAACCAGATTCTTGTGCTTTTAAACCAGATTCTTCTCCTCCCCTACATACAGAGCAACCTGTCTGCTGCCATGTAGTGCTGAGCAGCTTTACTATGCTTTTTCTTGTCGCTGAAGTGATTAAACTTCATGCTGGAAGGAATTAGAATTTATTCCCCATGTGTACTGATGCAATTCTGTGAATGTACAGTTGTGTATGTTCATGTGAGAGGCTTGTTTCATATGTGTCTCAGTTTGTTTGTACACAATTTCTAAATGATGTGGCACAATTTTTCTTAGATTTTTTTTTTTTTTTTAAAAGCACTAAAATACATACATTCACAAACAAAGATACATACAATGATTGACTATACCACTTATATGATAGAATCTTTAAAATTCATTCATATACACAATAGTTTGGGCAAAGAAAGATTTTTTTTTTTTTTTAAATGTATAGTTTTATTCAGCAAAGATGCATAAATTAATTAAAAAAATAGCAGTAAAAACACTCAAACTTTGTGATTTTATTTTAAAACTTTAGATGGGGGCATAATGTCAGAAATGTCAGGGTGGTACAACTGTCCTGATAATGAAATGAAATGAAATAATAAAATAAAATAAAAAAGCCTCATTAAAAGAATAGAATTCTTGAAAAGGGTGGTACAACTGTCCTGATAAAATAAAATAAAATATTAAAATAAAACAAAAAGTCTCATTAAAAGAATGGAATTATTGAAAAGAGTTATATTTTATTTATTTAATATATTTACATATTTTATTTCCTATTATTTCTTATAATATTAATTAAATATAACTATCTTATTTTAAGTATTTTATATATATATATATATATATATATA
Organism: Ancherythroculter nigrocauda; assembly: GCA_036281575.1. Lineage (NCBI taxonomy): Eukaryota > Metazoa > Chordata > Actinopteri > Cypriniformes > Xenocyprididae > Ancherythroculter > Ancherythroculter nigrocauda. The sequence continues at coordinate 6,962,482 of VTFQ01000014.1, read as the reverse complement.
TATATATATATATATATAAATATATGTGTGTGTATATATATATATATATATATATATATATATATATATATATATATATATATATATATATATATATATATATAAATTCAAATTCAAAATTGCTTTATTGGCATGACTGTAAATAATACAATATTGCCAAAGCATACATAAAACAATAATAAAAACATCTGTATAATAGAAGAAAATATCAAATATTATAATGCTATCAAATATTACAACATAACTTAAACTTAAATTAACAGTGTAACACAATAGAACATGTCTGAACATTTGGTACCACAGTGGTTAAACATATATACACACACACGTACGGAGGTGCTATAATCATGCTATATATGCTATATATATGCTATATGCATAATCATGCTATATATGTATATATATAAATTATTATTATAACAGTTTTATGACAAGGCAAGTTTAGTTTGCATAGTACAATGTCATGTGGTATGTCTCCCCCAAAACGTAATGATATGCTTTAATTAAAAATACCTTGAAAAATATACTTTAGTTTTGTTTTGTTTTATTTATTTATTTATTTTTTGTTTTTTTTTTGTTTTATATATATACACACACATACATATACACTTGGAACATGTTGTAGACTACATTTTAAATGTACAACCTTTTCCTACAACCTTTTCCTTTTCTTTACCATAGACAAATTTATATACCATTGACCCATGTATCACTGACACTTTTCAGTGCGTGTGTGTCCAGCATTGTACTCCTGTGCTGGGAGTTGCTGATAGGTTTGTCCTCTCTTTCATCTCTCTTCAGTAAGGCAGAGAGCCCCTTAGCTGTCAGCCACCTCTCCATTATATCATCCCTATAGTTCCGCCACCCTGCACACATACAGCCTGGAAACAAGTAAAAAGTAGTCCAGGCATCACAACTGATCAGTGCATAACACATGTAACCTTCAGCATCCCAACCCGAGCTAAAAACAGACCAAGAGTGGCATAAAAAGTGAAGCGTAGGAGTGGTAGTGTGTGCCATCCCGCTTCCTGTTGTTCAATTCATCCATCCATCATAGAGAAGCCTCTGAACTCCTCCTTGACCACTGTTCAAAGCTCTCCACGCCTTCACAGACTGATTTACTATGACAAATGAGCTTTCCACCCCAGGAAGGTTAGCTCATATGTGCATGCACACGCATTTAAACAAGCTGCTAGCTGGTCAGGGGTAAAATAATCCGCTTTGCTCAGAAAAGAATGGGCGCACCGAAAAAATTCACCTCCAGATGCCGAATCGATACGTGTCCGTTGGTGCGTTGCACTGTAATAAAGCTCAGGGGAGGGGAGCGGGAAGGTTAAGACGTCGTTTGGCTTCACTCGTCCCTCTCATATCACGTCTGACGGGAATGCGCCACTAAAGATGCATGCGTTGGAATGTGCTCATCGACACGCCTTACCGAAACTGGATTTTTAAGGGTTCAAGCATGTAGCTCTGAAACCCTATTATAATTGTTAAAATTTCCAAAGATCAGCATTCTCCCCTAAAAGTGATCAGACAGACCAAACCATAAGTCGTAGAGACTTGAAATTTTGAGGGCTGGTAGTACTCACACCATCTATAACGTCACTAAGGCTCGCACTGATCGGCCTGATGGGGGCGCTACGGAAGTGAAAGGTACGAAATTGCTCATAACTCCTAAACCGTTAGGTGTGGGCTCAAGTGTCTTATATCGTTGGAATCATTGGCTCAAGACGGATTTGATTGTCTGCATTTTTTGAAAAACCTATTTTTGTGAACTAGTCCTAGGTTTTTGGGGCAGTCAGCACCAAACCAGTGCAGCGAAATTCTCTGGAGTCTGATTGTCGATAATTATAAAAAAATTCTTTGGTTGCATGAAAAAGGACATGGCAACTGACCACTAGGTGGCACTATAACATGGAAAAAAATTAAAAATGGCTATAACTAAGCAACCCTAATGGGGCGTTCACACCAGAGGTGACTTGCGCTAATAAATCATGCTATTCGCGCGTAGTTGGATGCTTGAACATTTTGAGTTTACTCGCTTCATTCGCGCCGGAAATTCGCTTCATTTGTGCGTGAAATTCACTTCAAGAGGGGCTTCTGCCAGGCAGCTCCAGTCTTGTTTCTGCACACTTCCTCTGAATAAACACATCAACTCGTCAGCAGGAAAGTAGTTGTAAAATACGGCAAATAAGCTCAGTTTGCCGGCTAACTAGCTTGTAGTCTCAATATGTATATATGTAGCTCAAATTGAGTTAAAAGCGTTTTTTACAACTTACCAGATTGTCCGACCTCCTCACTCACTTTCTTCCATGCAAGATCCTTTTAATTCTTGTTTCTATAAAAGTACGAATATGTATCGTACAGTGACGATAATTTTGTCCTCCATTGTTGTTTCGGATTTCTGCCTCCGCTTGCTACTTCGTAATCACGTCACTACTAGAGCACGCTCCTGATTGGTTAACGTGGCGCAAATATTCGGCAAAGTTCAGATTTTTCAACTTGCGCGATTCGCGCGAATCATGCTTTATGTGTGTCAAACGCCCGAAACGCGCAAATCGCGCCGCAGGATGTCTATTCGCGTCTTTGCATTTCAGACATGGGGACTTGTGACTTGGTGACTTGGACTCGAGTCGACTCGAGTCGCTATTTTTATGACTTGTGACTTGACTTGACAAAAAATAAAATACTTGAGACTTGACTCGGACTTGGAAGTTAAAGACTCGGGACTTGACTTGACTTGAGACACGATGACTTGAATGACTTGAGTGTTAATCACATCATGTTTTCAGTTTGAATATAAAATATATAAATTATTTTAAAAAATAAAGTTGATTACTCAGCTGGAGCGCAGGCTGAGAATAGCGTTGTCATGACCAGGGGCGGCGCCAGCCGATTTTGCCGGGGCTTTGAATGTTTTGAGTCAAGCCCCGAATGTAATGACTGTCACTGAGCATATGAAACTGGACAATAGCCTATGCCGCCGCATTCAAACTGGCGCAGCGCTTACTTACATTAAAATGCCTAATTCAATTTATTAAACATGAAGAGGACATATACGTCTGGCAGACAAAAGCGAAAAATAAAGCATGAAGAAGCATGAAGATTAAACAAAGAGCGCCGTTTTTCTCCAAATATTATCATGATTACAAAAGTGATATTGATTTTATTCAGCGTACAGTTTAATGAACAAGAACTTAATATCAAGTGACTTACATTTTAGACACCAAATCGTCTGTTTCGCTGTATTTCACCAATGAAAATAATTCCAAAGTCCACAGAATTGTTTTGCGTCTCTGAGCAACACTTCCTGAGTGAATCAGCCGCTTGAATGAATCGGTTGAATCTCAATGATTCGCTCATTAACAGTGATTCGCTGCCACCTACTGGAGGGTTTAATTTCACATTTGAAGTGTCTTAATTTTTTTGTAATAATTTCAAATAACAGTAGGCTATTTAACGTTTTATATTTTCAACATTAAAACATTTTTATGCATCTGTAACTGCTCTTGACCGATTAACTTTAATAAATCTTAATCTATTCTATAATTCTATAGTTATACATTAGATTACAATTTCTGTACCTGAAAATCTCCTGTTTAAACCTACATGAAAAACTTGAAAAGCACCATTTATTTCATTTATATGTTTGTTCTGTTGTATTTATTTGTGCTATTACTCGTAATTTGATTATTTGTTACTCTTTTATTACTTACTGTTTATTTGTCTAACAATATTTATAATATAAATTAATCTAGTAGCTTTTGGTGTCATAACCCTATTTATTTAGGTTAAATGTAACAAAGACAACGGAAACAATAAATATGCTTATTTTATAGGCCCATTTTCTTGTCTTTTACTTTTATTAATTTTTTTGTTGTGGGGCCAGTAAAAATTTGAACCACTGGCCCGACCGAGCCAGTAGAAAAAATCCTTAGCGTTGAGCTAAGGATTGAGCCCTGCCTAGTTTATCCAGCTCGCATTAATATAAATAAATATCAATACATTTATTTAGTTGACATTATTTAATTAGTAAGATTTGTTGACGAATTTTGTAAATTAAAAACAATTTGTTCTGTTATGTGTTTTGACTGTGTTATATGTTGTATAATTACGTCACTAGGTAACAAAGATATTTTAACTATAAAATCTTTTAGAAGTTCATTTATGAATTTTGCCTGGGGCCCCCACTTAGTGTTGGTGCGCCTCTGCAGCTGATATTACAACTTTAGCACATTTGTCAGCTAAACATTCATTCAGTGTTTCCCAATGACCCTGTGCCACCGCCACCGTTTCATCATAAACTGAAAATTTAAAACATAGGCCTACAAAGCTTAAATGGTCTCTAAGTTGTATTTTACCAACAAACTAAAATCGAAACCGTGATATGCCAAATACAGTGCCAAATAATGTAAATTTTCTGAACAACAATACTACAACAAAAGCTCCTTTCATGTCAGTAAAGCTGTTGTGAGAGAGAGAGAGGAGAAATGTAACAAAGTTTAATGTTGTATGTAAACTGTGTTTGAGAGAGCGAGGGAGGTGTTCAGAGAGGAGTCTGTTAGATGTTAAGCTGTTATTTGTTGAAAATGTTGAAAATTTAAAACATTTCAAACACTGTTGGCAGAAGTGAAAAATAAATAATTTTATAAAGTTACAATTTTGTTTGATTCCATGATGTATTTTACTGAACATGAGTATTTACAATGCAAATCCAAATTATTTTAATTTACTGACAGTTACATATATATCTTGTCTTTTCACTTTATTAAGATCAGATTCTGCAGGTAAAATTACAATAATAAGGTGACTTGACTTGGACTTGACTTGACCTACTACAGGACTTGACTTGACTTGACTTGACATAGCTTGTGACTTGACTTGACTTGACTTGCCCAAGAAAAAAATACTTGGGACTTACTTGAGACTTGAAGGTTAAGACTTGAGACTTACTTGAGACTTGCACATGTGTGACTTGGTCCCATCTCTGTTGCATTTACTTAACATGTAAATCACTCGTGCTTAACGCTTCATTCGCGTCTGGTGTGAATGCACCATAAGTCTGATTGACTTGAAAATTGGCATGCTGTGTCTTTGTCCAAGGTGCCAAGACTGTCTTTGATGATATTTGCATATCTCGAAAAACGCGGCCGGCGGCGTCCAATGAAGTTTGAGCAGCTATCAGACAAGGTTAACAGAGGCCGATCGTAACAAAACTCACTGGGCCTGTTCGAATCATGGCCCTAGAGGCCTGTGAGCAATTCAAAAGAAATCAGCCACCGGGGGGCGCCTTCACGTTGTTTTTTTGTTTTTTTTCACGTGATTTTTCGCACACGTCCATGACATTCATATCATATGGTAGAATTCTTAACATAATTGAATCATGCCATTTGTGTAGACTAATGTAGACTAAGAGCACAAGTTGAGTCTTCTGGAACAACATTCATATTTGTCTTGAAATGATCAGTATGAAGGTGCCAAATAAGATCATTAACCTTGAGAACAAATCCTGTTTGTTTATTCCTGCCAAGTTTTTTAGCTCAAGAAGAGTTGACAGGTCAGTATCACATGAAGTGCACTGCAGGGAGTGATGAGTATTGCCTTGGTGATCGAATTTTAGGATTGTGCTTATATTGATTCTTTTACTGCCTTTCTGAGCTTAAGCTGTTTTCTTGAATCTGGTCTGGCCGGTGTATATCTGTCACAGCCTATAGAACCTTCTCTGGTCCTTTTAATATATGATGGCCTGGTTTTATTCCTTATCTCTTATACATTTAGGGAGGGATGGTGGGAAGAAAGTGGGAGGATGGGCTGCTATATGCTTGGATGGTGGAGAGGGGGAGGGGTGCGCTGGATTAAAATCTTGGTCGAAAACATCCGCATTAAAAAACAGAGGCAATGAAATAAACATCCCACCACCGAATGAGAAGTCAAGTGGAGATAGCAGAGAGAGAAAATGCTCTGTAAAAGATGAGCAGAAATGGGGAAAATGAGAAAAGTGAGTCAGAGTGAAGTGAAATGAACTGAAAACAGGACATGGATTCTGTGGCGGGAAAACTGGTGATGAAATTCTGGCAGCAAAATGAGTTTAGAACAGCAAAACCCTTCACCAAACCACAAAGAGAGAGATAAAGAGAAAAAGGGTAATGGTAATGTAGTACATATTATGTATTGAGACACATATCCGCATATAAAACAAAGAGATGAACAAAAAAATAATAATATCAGCACACAGGCTTTTCCAGCTATCTGTGATTACTGGGTAAGATTTAAAAAATCATTTTAAAGGGATTGCGCTCACAAAATACAACCTTTCAGATATTCAGAGCTTGGCATAATGAGAAAACTTTTACTCACTGTGGTAATATCCATGATTTTACCCTGACTTTTAAAGATTTTATTCATTTCGTCCAACCCGCAAATTACATGTTTCCGTGATTTTTCCAGGCTTGGAAAAGAGATTTTTTTTTTTTTTTTAATTCCCTAATGTTTTCAGCTTTTCTACACTGCAAAAATGCATAGAGTATTCTTGATGTGTATCTTTTTCTTGTTTGCCATTAAAAATATCTAAACACCCTTGAAAACAATATAAATTTGCCTGGTCTGGATGAAAGCATGAGATGTTAAGAATGATTTCCAGGTAAAGTTTTTTAAAATTAATTTTAATTTAAATGTAATATATTGTTGTAATACAAAGCTGAATTTTCAGCATCATTACTCCAGTCTTCAGTTGTCACATGATCCTTCAGAAATCATTAAAATATGCTGATTTGCTGCTAAAGTAACATTTCTTATTATAATTATCAATGTTGAAAATTGATGTGATGTTTAATATTTTTGTGTAAACCTTTACTTTTTTTCAGCAGTCTTTGATGAAAGTTCAAAAGAATAGCATTTATTTTAAATAGATTTTTTTTTTTTTTTTTTTGGTAACAATTTAAAAGTTCCACTATCACTTCATTGCTGAATAAATTACTGACTCCAATCTTTTGGGTAGTATAGTGTTATATAGGCCTAATATTATATATATATATATATATATATATATATATATATATATATATATATATATTTTTTTTTTTTTTTTTTTTTTTTTTTTTTCATTTTTATTATTATTATTATTATTAATACAGTTATCCAAAATACTCACAGAAATCTAAAAAACATTTTCTTCTCATAGAGAACAGACATACCTAGATCTGCTTCACCTGCAACACATGACCCAAGATCACATCTCTCTGCTGGTATGATCTACTTTTGACATTTACTTCAGAAAACCAGCAAATCATGGCAAATGTTAAAACAGATTTCATAAAAGATTATAAAATAGTGCAGTCGACAATAAAATGCTCCAGCTTCCAGAGTAGAGGGAGAAAAAGATAGAAAGAGAAAGACAGAGGGGAAAAGATAAAGGAGTGAGAGCCTATTTTTAATGATAACACTACATTTTTTATTGTACTTTCAGCTTAGCTGTTGACAGTTAATAACCAACATTAGCACATGTGGGTCGGACTACAATAAAAAGTAGAAAAGAGTAGAGTAATTCAACTTAAACAAGTGCATGTCTTTATTTTCACATTTCAAATTATATATTACACACCCATAATCTGTGTTGCAGTGAGCTGCCAAATGGTGCTTGGTGCATTGTTCCACTGCAGTAAGGCTTCATCCTAAACAGTGCTGGGAATATTTCTTAAAGCTGCCTTGGAATGATCATGAGGCCATGTTTGAGTCCACATGCGGATGTTTTGAATCAGTTTGGAGCCAGATGCTGCCTGGTCCCGTTTACAATGATTGAGAGTGAAAAGGGCGTAGTGCACTTGGCAGCCCCTAACTGAGAAGAGGATGGAATTAAAATCAATACTCTGCATGATGAGGTGACTCAGAAGGTTAAAATAGAACTCGCAACTCTCCAATGGCCTCTGCATAGCTGCTTTAAGATTATTAGCTGTCATAAACAGAAGATCTAGTCGTGGGCATCGATTTAAGTGTAGGGATGGTGTTACCAGCTTTCAGAAAATTAGAAATGTCCTGGCCAACATTTAGGCAGTTTTCTTCAAACAACCAACTAGGATGCCAACACATTAGAGATCTGAGGGAGAGTTTGATGGATAGGAATACAAGCGAATCAAGCCAGGATACAGGAAAATAAATTTTAAAAAGTTAAGGATACCTCTAAATTTTCATTAGTCGGCAGATGAAAGCATCAAAGTTGATTCTAAAAGTTCAGTTTTAGAGGTCAAAAATTTGAGTCTTGATTGGCTGAACACTGTTTCAAATAAATTGAAGATAAACCTAGATGTATATCAATAACTATGGAAGCTTGTTTCCACCACTAAAAAATAAAAAAGGTAATTGTGACTTTTTATCTCACAATTTCAATTCTTTTTCCCCTTACAATTAGAGTTTAAGTAAAGTTTATATGTCACAATTCTGACTTTATAACTCACAATTCTGACTTTGTCACGCAATTCTGACCTTAGCCCCCGGTTTCAAAGACAAGGCTTAAGCTAGTCCTAGACTAAAATGCATGTTTGAGTTGTTTTAACTGAAAGCAGCTTGTACTTGATCTTAAAATATGTGTGTGCCATTGTTTTGTCTCAAAATGCACACCAGTAATATTTTTTTTCTAGTGAACGTTTATAAAAGATACTTAAATGCCCTAATTGAACTAAGGCCTAATCCTGGCTTAGGCTAAACCCTGTCTGTGAAACTGGGCCTAGATCACACAATTCTGACTTTATATCACACAATTCTGACTTTATATCACGCAATTCTGACTTTGTCACACAATTCTGACTTTATATCACACAATTCTGACTTTATATCACACAATTCTGACTTTATATCACACAATTCTGACTTTATATCACACAATTCTGACTCTATATCACGCAATTCTGACTTTATATCACGCAATTCTGACTTTATATCACACAATTCTGACTTTATATCACGCAATTCTGACTTTATATCACACAATTCTGATTGTCACACAATTCTGACTTTATATCACACAATTCTGACTATATCACGCAATTTTGACTTTATATCACGCAATTCTGACTTTATATCACGCAATTCTGACTCTATATCACGCAATTCTGACTTTATATCGCGCAATTCTGACTTTATATCACGCAATTCTGACTTTATATCACACAATTCTGACTTTATATCACACAATTCTGACTTTATATCACGCAATTCTGACTTTGTCACACAATTCTGACTTTATATCACACAATTCTGACTTTATATCACGCAATTCTGACTTTGTCACACAATTCTGACTTTATATCACACAATTCTGACTTTATATCACACAATTCTGACTTTATATCACACAATTCTGACTTTATATCACACAATTCTGACTCTATATCACGCAATTCTGACTTTATATCACACAATTCTGACTTTATATCACACAATTCTGACTTTATATCACACAATTCTGACTCTATATCACGCAATTCTGACTTTATATCACGCAATTCTGACTTTATATCACACAATTCTGACTTTATATCACGCAATTCTGACTTTATATCACACAATTCTGATTGTCACACAATTCTGACTTTATATCACACAATTCTGACTATATCACGCAATTTTGACTTTATATCACGCAATTCTGACTTTATATCACGCAATTCTGACTCTATATCACGCAATTCTGACTTTATATCGCGCAATTCTGACTTTATATCACGCAATTCTGACTTTATATCACACAATTCTGACTTTATATCACACAATTCTGACTTTATATCACGCAATTCTGACTTTGTCACACAATTCTGACTTTATATCACACAATTCTGACTTTATATCACGCAATTCTGACTTTGTCACACAATTCTGACTTTATATCACACAATTCTGACTTTATATCACACAATTCTGACTTTATATCACACAATTCTGACTTTATATCACACAATTCTGACTCTATATCACGCAATTCTGACTTTATATCACGCAATTCTGACTTTATATCACACAATTCTGACTTTATATCACGCAATTCTGACTTTATATCACACAATTCTGATTGTCACACAATTCTGACTTTATATCACACAATTCTGACTATATCACGCAATTTTGACTTTATATCACGCAATTCTGACTTTATATCACGCAATTCTGACTTTATATCACGCAATTCTGACTTTATATCACGCAATTCTGACTTTATATCACACAATTCTGACTTTATATCACACAATTCTGACTTTATATCACGCAATTCTGACTTTGTCACACAATTCTGACTTTATATCACACAATTCTGACTTTATATCACGCAATTCTGACTTTATATCACGCAATTCTGACTTTATATCACACAATTCTGACTTTATATCACGCAATTCTGACTTTGTCACACAATTCTGACTTTATATCACACAATTCTGACTCTATATCACGCAATTCTGACTTTATATCACGCAATTCTGACTTTATATCACACAATTCTGATTGTCACACAATTCTGACTTTATATCACACAATTCTGACTATATCACGCAATTTTGACTTTATATCACGCAATTCTGACTTTATATCACACAATTCTGACTATATCACGCAATTCTGACTTTATATCACACAATTCTGACTTTATATCACGCAATTCTGACTTTATATCACACAATTCTGACTTTATATCACGCAATTCTGACTTTATATCACGCAATTCTGACTTTATATCACACAATTCTGATTGTCACACAATTCTGACTTTATATCACACAATTCTGACTATATCACGCAATTTTGACTTTATATCACGCAATTCTGACTTTATATCACGCAATTCTGACTGTCACACAATTCTGACTTTATATCACACAATTCTGATTTTCTGGTTTTTCCTGCCTTATTGCCAGATTCACTAATTTGAGAGATAATACTTAATGTAACATTTTTAAGGATTTTATGACATTAAAATATCCTTGAATATCAGGAACAAGATAGGTCAGCAGTCGGCATCACTAAATCCTACGACCTGAGAATAATTGTCCCTGATAATATTTGTGCAATTGTGTCGCGTGTTTTCTATTAGAATCAAAACCAGCGATCCCGAATTCGCAAACGAATCAATGTTGATCAAATCGGTCAAAAGGGTTTGCAAATTGTTCGCGATTCAGTTTGATTCATTTGCACTGAATCGTTTGCATCGTCAAAATATCATCAAAATATATACGGAATACTTTAAAAGGCGCAAAACAAAAAGGGCGCTGGATGTGTTTAAATTATTTAGCCACCTTATAATGTCAGACTTACTTCCATCCACGCAGTACTTTATAAAAATATTTTGAATGAGATTAAGATTTCTGAGTCATTGCTTTAATGGTAGTTTTTTTTTTTTTTTTTTTTTTTTTAATAAATCCTGTTTTGTATTCTTATAAACTTTCAAACCAAACCCACGCTGGCTCTGTTTAGTTTGAGGTGTTGTTTTTTCGTGCCCCCTGTGCACCTGTTCTGCACTCTCTTACTGATGCACTGTTGAAGATCGTGTATTTTCAGTCTCAGCAAATAAGATGATGATCATTTCTCCGCCATCATCAGTCCCCCAACGCATCTCTTTCTGTCTTTATATTCTTTTGCACATCTTAGCTTTTTGGCATTGAAAACTCTCGCTCGCCCCTCCCACTCCTTGCGTTTTCCCCTGAAACCAAGAAACCAGGACAGCTCGGCGCTCGACGGGTTAACGCGCACTCGTGCTCGTGATTGGCTGCGGGAGCAGCGCTTTTAGAGAGAGGTAACCAGGCAACTTCAGCTGGAACAGCGGAGAGAAAGAACGGGGTAAAGGGGAAAAGAAGCGAAAAAATCCCATCAGTTTTGGTGTGCGATAGAAAGGATGTAGTCCAGGTCTGAGGCTGTATGTCCCCGGCATGGGAAAGTGGATTACTGCTCTTCTACAGACGGTAGAGACTGGATACGGAGTGATTGCGCGTGGATTTTTATCATGAGAAGTATGGGATCTGAACGCACCAGTTTAAAGGTAAGAGGGGTTGTGTTAAGGATGTGATTCGCGATGACATATGGAAAGAAAAACGGCGTCGATGTTGTTGCGATGAAACTTGTCCATGTGGAACGTGAGGACATCTTCCTGCGCTTCGGTGATGGAGTTGTGTCGGTTGACTGAATTCACGCATCTAAAGCAATTGGAGAGATATTATTAAACAGTTATCCCACATTTCATATGCGAGGAAATGAGCCGAACCAACTGCCACCAGTTGACGATGATCATGCGTCCACGCGCGTATGGAGAGGAGCGGCGTTTGCTGCATTGACATCCATGTTCTGCCCTGCGCGAGAGCGATTGATCAGCTGAGATTTACTACAACGCTCCGTATTTAACACCTTTTCCATTCATCGCGGAGCAGAGGTTTTTTATACACTAAATTAGTGCTATATGCGTGCATTCCTTTGAAACTGCAGTGAAAGATGTGTTCGCTATTCCCGCTCGAGTTAAAACGCACGAGTACCAGTTCAAGACATGGTAGCGTGAACTTTCTATGTATTTAAACGTATTACGAGTAAAGAAACGTGTAGATATTGTTTCTTTGGTTTAGACAAGATGATCGGTCTGCAGGGGCTCCGCGGCAGCAGAAGCCCGCATTAATCGCACTGCTCGTGTGTGTGTGAGTGCGCGCGCGCGCGCGCTCCTGCGTGAGTGACAGGGAACCACCGTCCGGGCGCCGAGAATTCCGTTACTCGCACTCTAAGAATCTGACAACTGACTTGGGCACCGGCGACCGCGTTAAACGCTTCTGTATGTTGCGTTTTCTGAACGGAATATGTTCCCACAGTTTGAAGCGGTAGAGACGGGAGCGCGTGAGGATGATGTGCTTTGACAGAGAACATCCTCTTCTGACTGCCTGTGGACCGCTGGTTGTGGTCGCACAGAGAGGTGTAGTTTTTAAACGAAAAACGGACCCCTCGACGGTTTACTAAGTATAAAACGCTTGAAAAGACACCGAATATCGTCGTGCTACCTTGTGGTGTCGTTCCACTAAGCGGAGCTCGGTCTGAAGGATAAAAGCGCCGGTGACTGGAGTGTCCGGTGAGGGAGACTTTACGATAGTAAAACCTAACCTACATTGTGGTGACTAGCCGGTCTCCGCGGGGGGGAAAAAAATCAGTTTAATAAACCTATAGGCTACTAAGTAATGTCTTGACGAACATATAAACATGTGGAATGGTGTGTGTGAGGGTTAGCTTTGGGGTTAAGGGATAGCAAACACCATTACCTCGCAACCTTTTTACCTCATAAAAAAACAACGCAAGTCGATGGAAAGTCCTCGTTATGATAGAAAACAAACATATATGTGACAGTTTTATCATTTATCAAGGACTCGTGACACAATTCTTGTGTGGAAAATATAGGGAACCTCACAAATGTACAAAGCAGAGCATCCATCAAACTGTTGTCATCCCTAACCCATTTAACCAATTCAAAAGCAGCACTCTTCAATCTGTTTTTCTGACACTAATTCTGACCCTTACAATACAGTAAGCCTCCACATTAGTATTGATGGTAGAAAAATCACAGACACAAAGGTGTATTTTGTTTCTTTTGTTTTTGTGATCCAGGTGTCAGGTGTTCATTGGCAGCCCCTCGTTTTTAGGTCAGTGGCTAATGTGTTAGCCTAATATGTCACACATCTTTTTGTGTGGTTCAGCTATCAATTTGTGTTCGTTTCCATCCAAATCATAATTAATTGTGTTTTCAGGCAGAACTACCATTGGGAATTGCTTATATTTAAGCTTTTATGGATGTATAGAGATGGATGGAGAAACGGACGGATGGACAGACAGACAGATAGGTAGATAGACAGACAGACAGAGAGATAGATAAAATGAGGATACATAAAAAAGTAAATTTATTTATTTATTTTCTTTTTCTGCCATAATCAGGTCAGAGTCACTATGCCATCCTGTGCCAGATGGCTCACTCTCCCAACTGCTCATATTATGTCACTGTACTTCTTATAGGTTGCCATTACCATGGTAAAGGTGGTCTGTTCAGTGTTCTGGACTTTTCTGTGTGTATCGCAAGTAGGCCTTCCCTTTCTGCCTGAATGGGCCCAGCAGGCAACAGTGCATCTCCATGGAGACGGAACACAGAGTGTGGGAACCCTCAAAGCCAACATTGTTTTGCTCTCTCCTCTGTGTTCATTTATTCATTCTACAAGCTGGGTTTGTTTTGAGGTAATGTAGAACTCAGAGGTAGGGTTCGTATCAAGACATATCTCCTGGGCAACAGCGTGTTTAAGCAAACTAAACACTAATGCATGTTAGTTTGGCCCGTGTGATTTCAGTGGCAAATCAAACAAGCTTATTGTTCTAGGTAATATTCTGTGTAAACTATTTCTTATTTATGATGTAAGTGCCACTATATTTAAAGTGCTAGTTGCACTTTAGTTTGTTATAAAAGGAATCTAAGGATGTTTTTCACGGCATTGCATAAAATGGAGCAGCATATCACCCCTGGTGTCTTCATCAGAGGTGATGGGGATTCCTGAAGTAGAGCTGTTCTGTGGGGGATGTCCCTCCTCGGAAATCTGTCCGGCATAGAGAGGAGGCATCGACTGCTGTTCCTCGTCCTCTGTATCGATTTTTCTGTTCTGTGTGACATTATCTGCTCGTGCTAATTAGAGCTCAGGAATGGCCTCACCCATCGGATGGCATCTGACTGAGGACATGACACTGAGCCTGAGGGCACAGCTGCCATGGTTTTGGCTCAGACTTTTGCTGATCAGAAGCTTCTGCTCAAATTCCAGTAGTAAAAGGGATTAAAAATCAAATGTGAAGATGCCATTGCTGTATGCATTGCAAAAATTTGTTCTGTATTGTCATGCTGTGCTTTGAGAAATGTCTGTAGGGCTCTGTGTAATGTAGGGTGTTGTGTGTGGCACTGTTGCTCTATAGTGAGCTGCCTAACGTCTTCTAAAGTAGCATCCTTCATAAGTGACGACAGACTAACTCAAAATTGATTTAAATAGTTTGTCATGTTGCTCAGCCAACATCAAAACACTCGAATAAGCATAAAATACATAAACACGTGAATATTGGGTAAAACTAAAAACTTTCCACTTTTTTATCTCACAATTTTGACATTTTTTCTCACTATTGTGAGATTACATCTTGCAATTTTGAGTCTCTTTCTCAGAATTGCAGGATATAAAGTCGCAATTGCGAATTATAAAGTCAGAATTGCGAGTTAATACATCAGAATTGTGAGATAAAAAGTCGCAATTTTGAGTTATAAAGTGAGAATTGCAAGATATAAACTTGCAATTCTGACTTTTTCTCGCAATTTTATATTCGCAATTCTAATTTTATGACTTGCAATTGCGAGTTTATATCTCACAATTGCAACTTTATTATTTTTTTTCTCAGAATTGCTTGATATAAAATCACAATTACAAGTTATAAAGTCTGAATTTCGTGATATAAATTGTAATTGCGAGTTATAAAGTCAGAATTGCGAGTTAATAAATCAGACTTGTGAGATAAAAAGTCGCAATTTTGAGTTATAAAGTGAGAATTGCGAGATATAAACTTGCAATTCTGACTTTTTCTTGCAATTTTATATTTCGCAATTCTAATTTTATGACTTGAAATTGCGAGTTTATATCTCACAATTGCGACTTTATTTTTATTTTTTTTCTCAGAATTGCTTGATATAAAATCACAATTACAAGTTATAAAGTCTGAATTTCGTGATATAAATCGCAATTGCGAGTCATAAAGTCAGAATTGTCTGATATAGTCACAATTGCGAGTTATAAAGTCAGAATTTAGAGATATAAACTTGCAATTCTGACTTTTTTCCGCAATTTTATATTTCACAATTCTGATTTTATGACTTGCAATTGCGACTTTATAATTTTTTTCTCAGAATTATAAAGTCAGAATATTGTGATATAAAGTCGCAATTCGGACTTTTTTATAGCAATTGCGAGTTTATATCACAAAATTCTGACTTTATAACTCAATTGCAAGTTTATATCATGCAATTCTGAGAAAAAAAGTCAGAATTGTGAGATGTAAACTTGCAGTTGCAAAAAAAAATCAGAATGTGGCAATTACTTGTTATTCAGTGAGGGAAACAAGCTGCCATATAATATAGTCCTTTTTTAAGTACACACTGAATTATTTTCATCAATACCTTTTCTTTTTAAAAGCTATTTTTCTTACTAAAATAGTGTTGACATTGTATACATCTTATACAGTTGAAATTGATTATTTTAACATTTACAGATCCATTCACTTCCATTGTAAGTGTGTCTCTGTAGCCCAGATTTTTGCTCATTTTAAGTGGAAATTTTCCTTTTGTAGTAAACAACATTATGCCACAAGTGCTCTCTAGCTTAACATGTATTGAACCTGGAATATTCCTTTATGATGCAGCTCACTAGGTTTTAGACTAGAGCATGTGTACACAGGTTGTACAAGGTGGAAGCAGTGGTTCTCTTTGTGCCACATGCTGCAATGCCATGCTGGCATCTGCCCCATAATCTCCTTAAAATGACCACAATCTGTCTGCACAGCTATTTGGAGCCAAAAACAACACTGAAACATCAGTCCACACACAAGCAAGCTCAGCATACTTCACGTTGATGCTTTGTTCCACAGTCCTTTGCTGATGTATAATTCAAACACTTGTTCATCCCAGCCTTCTGTTCTTGTCTATTGAACCTGCCTTCAAGTACATAACTAACAAATAGCATAACAGTTGCACATTGATTGCAGAGGACTGCAGTTTCAGGGTCTGTAGTCTTGACCACATATCTGCTTTTCATTTACCGCATAACCAGTCTTCAGTTCCTTCTCTGACTATTCAAATCAAAATCCCTCCTTGAGCTATGAATAAAGAGCCATGCTTATATATTTTTTTTTCAGTCCGAATAGACAAAATTAACTCGCCCTCAATGAGCACACAGTCCCATCTCTCACTGCGGTATAGAGGAACACAACGCTCCACTGACTCCAACCTACCCATAGAAACAAAAGGGAGTAAAAAGGCAGACAAAAAGTCAATGGTTGATAATTTAGTCCCACGAGAGCTTCGCTCCAAAGCGAGTTTGATGTGCTGCATTGCAAACAAAGACCGGGAGAAACTCAGAAATGCAGCCCATGCAACAGTCTCAGTACATTAACACTTCAATTAAATCCATTCTTTCTACATTCTCATTTACTTGCGCTCACACTTCGACGACCGCTCTCCCAGGACAGATTCTTTATCTGAGGCGCTACTTGGCGCGCATTTACAATGTTTTATGCTTTGCATCACCAGAGCCCGGTGGTATTGCACCTCTTCTCTCCTCTGACATTTAAAGACAGTGGGAAGAAGCATAGAGATGAGAAGAAAAGAAAGGAAATTAATGACATTTCAAGCCCTGCTTTTCTTCTCCCCCGCCTTTTGTATACATACACAGCTGTTTAAAAGTTTGGACTCTGTAAGATTTTTTTTTTAAATATTTTAAAATTAAGTCTCATCTGCTCACCAAGGCTGCATTTGTTTGATCAAAAATACAGTAATATTAAGAAATATTTTTACAGTTAAACAATAGCTATTTTCTATTTTAATATATTTTAAAGTGTAATTTATTTCTGTGATGGCAACGCTGAATTTTCAGCACCATTAGCATGTTTCCTAAATATCTGCAAACATATTGGGTTATTTTTAATGCTTTATTAAAATAAAAATCTTATATATAGCCCCTTTAAAGGTGCCGTAAACTAATTTTAAGAAATGCTTTTGAAAGTGGATTGGACCGAGCACCAAAACTCACTTGTTGCCAATCAGCAGTAAGGGGTGTGTCCACTCATTAGGAGGGAGGTGCCTGTGTTGCTTGTTGTGTTCATTAATTTGGGGGCGGAGCTATCAATATAGGGGTGTCTTTGTTTTAGTGATTTCAAATATCAACAGTTTTTTTCTCAGAAATCTTTTACTGCACCTTTAAAGGGATGGTTCAGCCAAAAATGGCAATTCTGTCATCATTTATCCACCCTACATGTGGTTTCACACCTGTATGACTTTCTTTCTTCTGTGGAACGCAAAGGAAGATGCTGTAAATGTTGAAAAATGAATTCACTGACTTGGAAAAAAGAAATCTTTAAAATACCTTCTTTTGTGTTCTGCAGAGTTTAGAACCACATGACGGTGAGTAAATGATGAAAGAATTTTCATTTGTGGTGAATTATCCCTTTAAGAGTTAGCAGGAAAATCAAAAGGAACAAAATGGCTCCCTTAGGTCCCTTGACCTAAGGGCCCGAATTGCTTTTTTCTGACAACAAATGGTATTAGATTAATTCTGCTCTTACTGTCTTTTCATGTGGTTTAATCTGTTGTCTCTCTTCCACTAGAGAGAGAGAGAAAGAAAAGATTCAGCGTGACCTGCTCAGCGGGGCCCCGGTCTGCTTGTATATTAGAGTGGGCTCCAGCTCTTTAGTATGCGCAGGCCTCCCCGTGCACCATTATCAAGCTGAAATGAAAAGCCTGTATTTCTCCATGGCGGACAGAGCGGTGAGCTGCACAGAACTGGAGCGCTGCAGATGTAATGCGCTCTAGAGAGAGAGGGTGTAGTTGAATGTAAGGACGGAGACATACACGCACACACAGAATCAAAGACGTGAGGTTTGCTCTACTAATGTCAGCATAGATTTGTCAGTAATATGACGGTGTGCATATGCTGCCAGCTGGTGGTATTCTCTGTCAGATGTTAGCCTGAGGGCAAGACAAGCCAGGTCTGTAGTGAAACACTAGGGAATAACGACACTTCGGCTGTCTAATGAGACACAAAAGGGCTAACTCGGTTTTGCCTAAATGAACAAATAAATTGCTGAAATCCGTCATTTAATTTAATCTACGTCATACTGTATCTGTGGAATTCACAGAGATGTCAATAAATGGCGTGTCAAGGCCAGGCGGGTACAGAATCTGAATACAGAATTCTCTGAATATTTTGTATTGTAGTATCAGAACATTAATCGTTCACAGAGTTCTTCACATTCCCATACTCTGTGCATGCAAGCCATGAAATGGCTTATTTTCTTTTGTGTGCTGATGTATTTCCTGTCAAAACTATTAGTTGGGGTCACTGCATTCTGCTGAATTAACTTAACTCAACTGCACTGTTGTTTGTTTATTTATTTCTTTAATTAATATTTTCATTTTGTTACAAGTTACAAGGTTCACCGCATCGCTCATGAATCTTAAGCGCTGCAGCAAAAGAAATCTTTTTTTTTGTGTGTGTGTGAATGTGACTTTGCTGTCTGTTTTGAATGTGATGTGATGATAAATGCAATCAAAAGACTATCTACCACAAAATAATGGCAAGAAAGATCATTCTATTGAGTTGTTGTGTGCACGCAAAAAAAACATTCGATGTAACCAATGTAGTCTGATTCACAAAGAGATGACTCTTATGAACCGGTTCTTTTTTGTGAATCAAAAACATATGACCAGTGTAGCCCAATTCTTAAGACAAATGACTCTTATACAGTAAGTCAGTTCTTTTAATGAATAAGTAAAAAGGCGATTTACCAGTTGGAATCAGTCTGAAATCAGTCTGCGATGTATAATTTAAAGCATTAGCAGAGAGAAAATTTAAAAATGGATGTTGTAACTGAAATACTATATAACCAACTGAATCAAAAATCAATCGTAATGGAAATCAGATTGATTCTGAATTGGAATCAGACGCAGTTAAGTATGAGAACCTTGAACATGCCTTTGTTTGTTACAGCTCAACAAAACCGGTTTGATAAATAATGGCAGGTGATGTTAGGGGGATTCTACAGAACATTCTGTTGGACTAAAATTGACACGCCCCTGCAAACAAGATGATTCACCAATATTTTTGGTTTCTATTAATATCGGAGGCTATATGCTTGATATGTAGCTCTGTTACATTTTGTACCAGAGGTATGTATCACCTAAGGAAAAATGTTGAAACCCCTGAACTATGATTGTGAGTGAAATCCGAGGATTTCATACGTCTGAACATGTTTGCTTGCCTACATCGTAGTACGCGAAAAAACAATATGTGAAATAGTAGTGTGAACAAATTCATAGTCTTTATAAAACACTAATAAGTGGTAAGGTCCTGCTACTTTTACCAAATTTTGAAGTGTGCATCTGATGAACACTTTACTATTCCATGAGGCCACAGGCATTTATGAATGGCAGTCACATGACAATGACAACATGGTGGATGTAGTACATCCAGATTTTATTTATACTGTACACATTCATTTGAAATAGAACATACTTTTTTAATGGTTGCGAAGTGCATTCCTCATCAAATGTAGTACCTACTCAGACAGAATGCGAATTTGGACACACCTCAGGTCTGTTAGTTTTGAGACCGCATAAAACAACAACGATTCGCACGCAACGCACCAACGTCCGCTAATGTCCAATTCACGACCTAATGACTCATTTGAACAGATTCATTTTAATGAATCATGACAACAACTGATCTGTCCACACGGTCTATAATGAATCATTTACTTGGACAACTCTGAAATGAGAACATAAGTGTGCTTACCCCATTTAGCAAGAGTGGTTAGTAATATTAGCCTTAATAATCCACAATATTTTCAGGTTATTTAAATGACAATGTGTAGTAAATTAGGCCTACCTATAAAAGCAGTTAGTTTAGACTGGAGTGAGGTGAAACCAGAACAAAGCAAGTTGTTGTTAGCTAGGTGCATTCAATTGTATACGGTAGAAAATTATATTGAATGTGCCTCGTGAAACATGGATTCGGTCTTACGAACTTTTAGCATTGTGTCAGTTGATTTAGATTATTATGTGTGAGGTAGAGAGAGTGCAAAGACGGTGCTTACTTTGAAGACAGAGAGAGTTCGCGCGCACGAGGGAGGAGCTCTGCTCGTTCTGTCCGTCAGCGCAGCAGTCGTCTCCCTCCTTCATTTTACAGTCGAATGGTGGCTAGAACAGCTCCAGGTTCAAAGGTCAATACGGAATGGATTAATCTGCGTTATTTTTTCTCAGATTAATTAATCGAAATTAACGTGTTATTTTGACAGCCCTAATATATATATATATATATATATATATATATATATATGTCTGTCCCTCCGTTGACATCTACGCAACTGACACTTAAACGCTTTAAAAAAAAAGTGAAACCGATTTTTCGATTTTTCCGAATTTTCTGGAGATACTCGATTGCTTTATATGATGAACAGGTTTAATTTAAGCTTTTATTCACATGTTATTTAATGTATTCTTTAAAAGTATATAATTTCCATAATAACTTAAGTACTCTTTTTAAAGTATACTAAAGTGTACTGCTTTTTCACAAGGGGTCGTACATGTTGTGGCAACATGATTTTCAGGGATGTGTGGCATTCATTTCTTTGATGGACATGGACACATCTGTGGTGTGATAGTTTGTCCAAGGTGTGTCAGCTGGATCACAGCTCATTTGGACCAGAAAAATCACACCGGTGCCAGATCCAGATGTGCCAACCATAAGCATCCAACACCTACAATTCCAACCTGTCTCCTCCATTCTCTCCCTCTGTCAGTCCTTCTCACTCTATTCTTGAACCAGGAATGTGTGTAGATGTGTTTATTCATGAGAATCAACATAGTAAACACATCTGGACAGACAGAAGACCAGCCTTGAGCTCTGGAGACGGGGTGTTTCCATAATGATTACATGTCAAAGAGCTACGGCGTAACGTCTCAGGCGGTCTCCTGGCGTTATTGCCCTGGCTGGGAGAGATTTCGCTCTCATGTTGCCAGCAAAGCCTTCTGCCCTTGTACTGCAGGAAACTGATTCTGTTTTTTGAATAGTTGCCTGGGAAATCTACTCTCCGGCTTTGCTTGAAACGAACATACATCTCTCCAGAGCGATTGCTTTTCTCTTCTCCTCTGCTGCATGTTCTGCTAGAAGTAACTGCACTTCACCGTCTCACTCTTTCTTTCTCTCTCGCGCTCTTGCTTGTATGGGGAATTCCATCTACGGATCTGTTTTTTTCCCCTTCTCTTATCTCTGTGTGCAGGGAAGGATTCAGAGTTGCGTGTACGTATCTGTGCCGAAAAAGAGATGAAAGAAGTATTTTTCCCTTTTTTGTGTTTGATATAAAAGCAAGGGCTCTTTTGCTTGTGATAACACTCAGCCTCTCCGTCTCTGGAGCGCAGTCAGGGTCTAATGCGCAGACACTCTATTGCACCCGTGCGTGCCGTCGTAGAACGCATGTGAGCAGGGCCATATTAAACTGACATTCTGGCGACACGGCGTGTCATGCTGAAACCACTGGATAAATGGCTGAGACTCAGCATGCACCAGAGAAATATGGAGAGATATGGGGAGTAAGAGAGAAAGGGAGGGATGAGATGGATGGATGGAGAGATCGTAGAATGGCATAAAATGGTGAATGTCATCAGTAATGGTTAGGCAACTGTGCATGGATGCACAAACAAGTAAATTATTCATATGACAATTGGTGTTTTATGGGGTTGCAGATGGTATTTGACTTCAAGTTCAGCTTGCGGTCCCCGAGGAAAATTTGCTTCTTCAGAGGTTGCTCTTGCCTTGAGTTCTAAGGTTTGCTCACTTAGAGAGATAGCTCATCATAAAATGAAATTCTGTCTTCATTCGCTCATCCTCATATGGAATCTTGTTTCCGCCACTAAATAGAGAAAATAAAGGTAAAAAAAAAAGAGGTAATTGCGACTTATCTCACAATTCTCCATTTTTTTCTCGCAATTGCAAGTTTGCATCTCACATTTCTGACTTTTTGTAATTGCGTTTTATAAAGTCAGAATTGTGACTTCTGAGAAAAAAAAGTCAGTCTTTTTTTCCCTCACAAGTGCACATTATAACACGCAATTGCAAGTTTATATCTCGCAATTCTGACTTTAGAACTTGCAATTCTGACTTTATCATTCGCAATTGAGAGTTTATATCTCGCAATTCTGACATTATAACTTGCAATTCTGACTTTATATCTCGCAATTCTGACTTTATATCTCACAATTCTGACTTTATAACTCGCAATTGTGTTTATATCTCGCAATTATGACTTTATAACTCGCAATTGTGTTTATATCTCACAATTATGACTTTATAACTCGCAATTGTGAGATTAGATCTCGCAATTCTGACTTCATAACTCTCAATTGTGTTTATATCTCGCAATTCTGACTTTATATCTCACAATTCTGACTTTATAACTCAATTCTGACTTTATAACTCGCAATTGTGTTTATATCTCGCAATTATGACTTTATAACTCGCAATTGTGAGATTAGATCTCGCAATTCTGACTTCATAACTCTCAATTGTGTTTATATCTCACAATTTTGACTTTATATCTCACAATTCTGACTTTATATCTCACAATTCTGACTTTATAACTCAATTCTGACTTTATAACTCGCAATTGTGAGTTTAGATCTCGCAATTCTGACTTCATAACTCTCAATTGTGTTTATATCTCACAATTTTGACTTTATATCTCACAATTCTGACTTTATATCTCACAATTCTGACTTTATAACTCACAATTCTGACTTTATAACTCACAATTGTGTTTATATCTTGCAATTCTGAGAAAAAAAAAGCAGAATTGTGAGATGAAAAAGTCACAATTATTTTTTTTATTTTTTATTTCATGGCGGAAACAAGCTTCGATACCTTCATTCTAAAGTCTGTGTGACTTTTTTTTCTTCTGTGGAAAATTCTGTGGTTTCAGCTCTTTTCTCTCCAAAAAGGGGGAAAATAGCACCATGAATTTACCACAAAAGTGGTTCATACGACTTGTGCACTATATTGCAAGTCTTCCCTATGATAACTTTGTGTGGGGCACATTCTGAAATTTAGACACTCTCTCTTAATCCTGAAGCACTTAAGGTTACATGGCGTGATGATTTGAAATGACATATAAGAGCTTTGGGGAAAATTATCACTGAAAAATGTTTTAAATTTCCTCAAACATTTGCTACATAGTCTACAGACTTAGAATAGGCCTAGTGCATGGATTTTTTTGTGTGCTGTATAAAGAGCTGTGTAAGATTTATTAAAATGTCCCACAGAAAAATAACAGCATACAACATGTATTAGTAAATGATGACAGAATTGTCCATTTTTTCAAGGCAAATTTGGCAGTATCAACTTCTGTGATGTTTCTCCTAAACTGCCTTAAAAGAAATAAAAATAGAAACTATAGGAACATTTTTTGACATAAAGTAACATTTCCATTATACAAAAGGGACTTCATAGTGGAAAAGTGTTTTTAAGATCATTAAAAAAATTATTTACACTAAGAAGAAATGTTCTTAGTGTAATGCTCACTGAAAGATGCGCAAAAAAAAAAAAAAAAAAAATATATATATATTTTTAAGAGTGTAGTCAGATAATTTGGTCTTATAATAATTTGATGAGAAATTTGAAAAGGATAGTTCACACAAAAATGAAAATTTTGTCTTTTTTATACACTTTTGCCATTCTATACCTGTATAAAAATGTGATTTGATGGTATATTTAGTATTTTGGTAGTATCATTTGTGATTTTTTTTCCCCCTTTGATCTAGAGATCACACTCTTCCCATCAACCTCTCTATTTTGCCCATTATGTGTTTAGTTTCTAAAGTGTTTCTTTTCTGACCTGCAAAGTCATTTATTTCTTTTTTTTTTTTTTCTTTTCTCTAAAATGTTGATCCCCAGATCATTTGTCCCATTTTGGAGTTTCACACTTCACTGATCTTTCTCTAGTGCCATTTGAGTCCTTTAACTCTAGATTCAGGTATCTGTCCAGCACTCAACACCACAACACTCACACTTTTTCTCTCACAGACCTCCCAAGATTGAAAAACAAAGCACTCCCTATCCACATTATGTGTGCGTGAAACCGTTAAGATAGCAAGTCTTCAATTAGCTCGACGTGTTAATGACATTAGACTCTGGCAGATAAGAGCCGGGTTAGATGGCCCTCTCGGAATTGATGGGGTCTGATTAGAAGGTGGGGGCTTAATAATCCAGTGTCTTTAAATGAGATGCCCTCACACGGAGATGACTAAGATTTAACACACGCACACACACACACAGAGGCACTTGACAGCAAGATACTTGGATGAGCCCCAGCAGATTTAGCTAAGCCCCTCCCCAGTTTAATGACAGCCGCTGAATCGGCACGCTGCTGATAGCAAAGTGGCACAAAGTGGGTTTAATGGAACAGGGCAATTCCAAAGACCATCAGGATTAAATTGGAGTGAAATGATTTGGGGGAATAGAAAGAGAGAGAGGAATAAAACTCCCTCCCCTTTATTGCATGATGAACAGAAATGGCAGCCTAGGGTGGCTTGATCAGTTAGAGACTGATCTCTCTCTCTCTTTCTTTCTCTTTGTGTGTATGTGTGGCTAGATGAGAAATGGAGTGGAATGGCTTGTGGGGGAGGGAGAGATGCAGAATCATGTGAGGTTAAATAATCCATGTTTTCAATATGTTGACATCCATGTTTTGAACACCCAAGCTGAGTGAATCTTTAAATGAATCCATCATAAAAACACTCATTTGTTTTGGTCTTGAATGAATTAGTGTGTTGAACTAAACGGTAAAGTCAATAATTCAGTGACTCACCCATAGCAGCCCTTGTTTTGTTCCTGAGCGAATCCATGTTTTTTAACAAACCAACTGAGTCAATGATTCAATTAATCACTCAGATACAGTCACTTGTTTAGTTTCAAAATGAATCTGAGTTTTAAATGAATTGGTTCAGTGAATTATTTCAGTCAATCCTAAGGACAGACACTTGTTTTGTTCATAAATTAATCTTTATTTTTGAACAAATTAGTTGAGTGAATCATTCAGTGATTAACTCATTCGAAATCGCATACTGTATACTAAGTACAACATTTGGTTTGAAACTTACTTCGTGACTATTAAAAAAAGTATGAATATGTGTAGTATGAATGAAATTTGGAAGTATTACAGCTGCCATGTTGACACTGTCATGTGACCTATAGCATCAGTTGCGTCACCTCACCACCATTCACAACTCCTCTCCTGTGGCCTCATGGGATAGTAAAATGTCAATTAAATGCACACTTCTGAATCTTGACGGAAGTAGTAGGTCATCTGGGTACTTTTTGCATACTTTTTTCCCAAAATCTATGTATTTGGACATATTACTCTGTTGGCTTACTGTTTTTTGTTTTTTTTTTGCATTCTATGTAGTCGGAAAGTATTCGATTTTCACCAATCTGCAGGAGTCACTGAAAACCCCCCACCACTATCCAAATTCCACTGTCATTACATTAAAAAAACATTAAAATGTCAGGGTGGCGTGATCAGTTAGAGACTCTGTGTGTGTGTGGCAAGATGAGAAATGGAGTGGAATGGCTGCTGGGGGAGGGAGAGACGCAGAATCATGTAAGGTTAACCGTGGAGATAACCCACATTTTTAATGTGTTGACATCTGTCTGCGGCAGTGTGTTTGAGTGGAAGAGAACGCAACTGTAATTATAGCGAGTGTGGGCAGAGTGATTTGCCCTGGCATGGATGCCCGGTATGGGTAGGGGTGGGTTATTTGGAGGACAGCTGCATCCTCCTCAGAGCGAATGTACAGCAGGGGGTCTTTACCCTTCACACGGACTCTGCCCTTCCTGTCTCGTTCCAACCTGTTTCGACACCTCAGCAAACCATCACGCCTTGTAGGAATATTTATGTGAAGTCGGCACTGCATTATTTAAAACTGGTCCAGTCTCAAAGCCCAAGAATTCTTTTATTCATCACAATGGCTCGGTCTGTTTTGGTGAATTCTATAATAATAGTCACAAACACGTACACGTACTATGATATAGATAGAATGGAGAAGATGGGTGGTCTGACTGACTCTTCCAGTGGTTGCATTGTTTGTGTGTGTTGGAGATGTGAGCATCACAATGATTGTTTCTTCCCGTAGACTAATGCACCCTTCGCCGGGAGTTTAATTGACAGGCAATCTGACCAATCATAACACCGAATCCACCATTTTGTCTGACAAACAAACCAGACAGGAGATTTAGTAGAATAACCTCAGTGGACTTGAACTTGAAAAATGGAGTATTGTCCTTTCGCGGTTGAAACAACATACCGTCTTATTCTGATGATTCAGTTCAGTTCAATGACAATGTCAATGTTGCAAAGTTCCTCAATATACAAGAAATTGAAATTTTGTCAGTTACTTTTTTCAGAGAAACTCATAGTATATTGTTCCTGAATGAATCAGATTGGTGAATGATTCAGTGACTCACTCATGAAGACAGTCACTTGTTTCATTCCTGAATGAATTAATGTCTGACTCATAAAAACTGTCACTTGTGAACAAACGAACGAACAAACGAACGAACGAACGAATGAATCAGAGCTTTAAACAAATTGGTTAAGTGTTTTATAACTGAATTAATCAGTGTCTTTGGACAAATCATTTAAGTCACTCTGAAAGACTTGTTGCCAACCTACTGTCATAACTATCATCGCTGTCGGGCGGAAACCTTCATATTTCGTCATTTTTAATATTTTTCTTTTCATAAATCATTACTATTTGTCACACTTTATGTCTGCCTGCGAGTTTTATAAATATTTAACCAATGAAAATATTTGAAAAAGAGCTTGTGACTAAACCTCGTAACTCGATTGGATCCTAAAACTGTCGGTAAAACCTCACTCCTGAAAAACTCCACCCCGTCTTTGTGGTGAATGAAGTCCTGCACGCAGTTTGGAACTTCTCTGCTTGTCTGCAATGCAATGGTAAATAAAGAATCAGCATTTTCTTTAAGCAACAAAAGGCTAATATTTTATGTATTTGAGGAGCGGAGAAGTTTCTTAGTCTAGCATTTGTCGTCAGGTCAGACAATACCGGTCTTAAATAGCCTGTGAGTAGCACTTTGTCTTTAATAATATGAGATTTTAGCCAAATGACAGGGAAAAAGAAAAAAAAAAAAAAAAACTGAGCGCCCACATAGCTACATTGAACATTATAACCTGTAAATTGATGAGAACATAATGTGATGCTCTTAATTCCTCAGATAGAGCCTGACAGCCAGGTAATGACGGACAAAACTTGTATGTCCCAAATTCTCTAACATTCATTGGTCAAAAATCCTGTAACTCGATTAGTGTTTGATTTTGGTAAAATGCTAATAATATAATAATACATGGAAGTGTCTGACCATATATAAAGCCACAATATCAACCTTGACAACACTGTGTTTAATTATTTTAAAACATATTTATGATTTGCTAACATCTGCATAAAAGGCACTATAAAAGATTTTGCTGCTTAGTTTTCATAAGGGGTTTGGATGGACCAGCTCTGCATTGTGAACATTAGATTATTTCCACATTATACATCAGTTTTGACATAAAACATTTTTTTTTTTATATATCAAAAGAACAAGAAGTATCATGATGTGTCATCGTTCAGTGTTTCCACAGCACCAATCACAGCACATGTTTCAGATGTATTCTGTTTCAGAGATTCATCTGTGTGCTACTGAGACAATCCAGGGAGAGAAATGAAGTGAAAAAATGCATCGACTGCCACATTAGATTCAGCTGAATTGCTAGTCAAGCCCACCATGAATGAGGCATTGAATTATTTGACCCTATTGCCCCAGATCCTCATATAAGCTTTATAATTTGCCCGTGATGGAAACAGTTCAGGGTCCATTGCTCCAATATTGCTGAGAGTTTAAGTGCTTACTGGTTAAGTCTGCTCTGCTGTTTACCCACTGCTATTTTCAGTGCTGTTTTCTCTTTATCATCACTCTGTATCTTTTCATACAGTGATGCACAGGCAACATGTTCTTAATGTGAGAGACAGATATTCCTGAACTTGCTACTAGCCAAGAACCATTGCAATGACTACAAACAGACACAGAATCTGCTAATTTTTCATGTTTTCCAATTTGAATATAAATATTTTGATTATCAAATTAGTCAAAAATCTTTTATTTTACCATGTATTTTCAAAGGAATAGGTCACAATGAGTCAAATCTTGCAGTGTTGCTTCTCATTTAAATGATATTTCAGTATTTTTTTTCTGGAAAATAAATAAAATGGGATTCCTTCCAACCACTCTTGCGGAGTACAGAGAGAGAGAGAGAGAGAGAGCAGAACCGCTGGCACGTAGGCCACCAGGAGCAATAATAGAAGCCACAAAGTGATTTGAGCCTGAAGCAGGTGGCTGGTCTGGGGGTCACCGCTGAGTTTCACAGAAATCAATAGACTCTCCAGGCTGAGTACGGATGGGGAAGGAGGGGGAGGAGGTGATTGTATGTGATCGGGTTTGAGGCCCGCAGGTAGGAATGCTCTTTAAATGAATCTGATTTGCCTGACATCATGGAGATGGTGATATATGCCACACCTGAGAAAGAAAGAGGTCTGCCCTGCCATTATACAATCCCCTTTTCTCTCGCTTTCTCTCTGGCTCTAAGGGAAATGTCATTTAATGGGGCGATATATTAAAATAACGGTGTGTGGAATACTAATAGTTTTGTCCCTGCTGCAGCCTCAGGAAGAATATCACCGCTGTATGCATGTTGTTTTTGAAGCGTGTGCTAATCTGTTACAGAAGCACCTGTAATGGATGCCCATCTTGCAGCCCAGCAATGTTTTTTCCCTGCATTTTTACACCTGTATTTTTGCAGGAGCTGTCCTGCTAGGTTGTCCTCTGTTATTTCAATTTTATTTTTGGCCTTTTTGTTACTGTTATTAATAATAAGAATAGAGAGGACAGGAACAGGTTTGGGAAATGACAAAAGCAGGACTCAAACTCTTGTTAGCCACATAAGAACCAATGCTAAGCCACAACTTCAACCTACTGCTTTCTTTTCCCACTCTATCCATCTCATTCTCCATTGATTGATTGATTGATTTATTGGAAGTATATCTAATAAAATGGTAGACTTTTAGGTTACGTTTAGGATTAGTAGAATAAGTACTTCAATAAGGACTGGAATAAGGACATGTAGTTGCAAAATTGCTTAGAGCCAGTAAAATGTAGGTTGGGGGAACATCAAAATAAAGTGTTTATAGATAAAAAATGTAAAAGTGTATATATATATAAAACACTTATATATAGATATATACCAGTCTACTAATGACAGGTAATTGATGGTGAGTGTGATTTCACCAAGTAGAACATGTTCCTGGATCAACATCCTTATTGATCCTAGAACAACTTTCCAATCAACCAATCAGATTTGAGGGATAGGTTTACAGTTATTTTAGGCTTTAAACATGGTGCTTCTAAATTAGTGTTATTCATCCACCATTTCCCTCTGATTTTAGGGATAAGTTATGGGCAGGATTAGGGGTAGGGATGTTTTTGGACAAGAATGTTATTCCTGGATCAACAGAAGATGTTGATCCAGAAACATGTCTTACTTGGCAAAATCACGGTGACAGGTAGTTGACGTAGTTGCAAAGTTACTTATAGTTAGTAGAATGTCTAAAGTGGACTATCGAAATAAAGTGTAACCAAAGTGTGCTGTCTTTTGTGAAACATAGTTCAGGATTTTACCATTCTCACTGTGCTTTTCTTTTAAACAGTTTGTTATTCTTCTTTCTTTCCTATCTGGCAGTTTAATTTGACCATCTGCAGACCTGCACTCTGAAACACCACCAATTTTCATCTTATAAATTACAGTCACTGTGAGAGAATGCAGTAAAAATGCAGTACATTCACTTTATGTTCCATATGAAGGGGTTGTTTTTCTGGAGGTGTTTTGAAAGCATCTGTTAGGGATGAGAAGAGGCCCAGGAGTTGTGATTTAGATTGCCTCAAGCTCCCTGGTGCGACTTTGCTAAACTGTCCTGACTAAAACGGCAGTCAAAGCTTTTAAAATGAATGAGGATTAACGACTCGCAGCTCTGCCAGAATCAAGATTCAGAAGTGTCTCAGACTCACTGAAATGAAGGAACAACCTTTGTCAACATGATTTAAAAGCAACATGGCAAACTGATTATTAGATTTTAAAGATTTTTTCTCCTGCATTTTTATGAAACCTATTTACAGTTGTGCTGCACAGTGGGGCTGTCAAAAAGTCGTAAAAGTCTATATACTGATTTTAAAAATACAGATTGTAAGTCATTTTAAGTTGAAAATCATATTAATCATTTAATCACTGTGTCAGTGAGTTGAATTTAAAGATTAAATCATCATGCTATGCAGAGTTTATGTAGACAGACATCAGTCGCAGAGCACCACAAACAATCAACAGCCACCTTTTACAGTTCCTCCAAAACAATGAGCTTATGCTGCATTCATGCCATAACTACTGTAATTAAAAGATGGCAACCTGTGATGTTTTAACCAGAGCTGTTCAATCAGACTCGGAATTATGCATTTCCATGTCAGCAGTATCAACAGCGAAATGAATCTGCAGCAGTCAGGTACAAGCTCTCTCAGTTGTTTACATTCATTATTATTGTAATGTAATGTGCTTTGAAACATGAGGTAGTTTAACTCCTGTGACGCTTTGCCGAGAGCAGCTGTGTGTGTGTGTTCATGTGTTTTGGAGGAGGCGTGGCTTTGAACGGTGATTTGTAGGGAGGGTAGGATCGTATGCTTTCAATGCTAGCAGGCTAACGTTAGCATTTCTCAGTTCACCTACTGCACCTTTAAAGTCTTAAAATATAGTGCAAAAGTCATGTGGATTACTTATTATGGACTTTATTGTCATTTTGGAGCTTGACAGCATATTCTCCAAAAATACACCTTTTGTGTTCCACAAAGGAAAGTAAGTCATATGAGTTTCACTATCAGCAGGCACAATTCTATCTTAGTTAACTCCAACCTATGGCTATGGCTACATAGAGTGAAAAAGAGCGATATCAGTGGAAAGATAGGGCTCAGAAAGAAATGACTGTGAAGAGAGAGCCGCTGTTCACACTGAGAGAACAGAGCGATGTATGGAGGGTAGAGGAGAAATGATGGAGAAACTGTGAGGCTCCTGTGGAGAGAGAGATGAAAAGAAGAGCAGAGCTTGCCAGTTTCATAAAGAGGTAAAGCTGAAGAGAGAGACTGGATTCATTCTGACTGCCAAATGAGCTCTTGAAGGGCTGGAGTGACAGGACACATCCTCAGAGAATCAGAGAGAGAAAACCTCATCTTCACATTTCTCTCTCTTTTCATTTGCATGCCATCCATTAGTATGTTAAATACAGAGGAAAAGAGGAGACCACTGCTATGTCTTGCCCTTGCAGGGGTCTCGTTTGAGTGTTAAAAAGGCTATTTGATTCTCTAGTGAAGTGTCTTCCAAGATCGGCTGAGTACTAACAAGTTAGTTTCAAACCCTGCAATGTGTCTCTTCTGTGAGCTCTTGTGATGGCAGTTCGTCGAGGGGAGGCTCTCTGATTTTGAGACTACATACATCGCTATATGAGTGTGTAGCACTGCATGCTAAAGCTGGGGATAATCGATTGGAAAGCCTGATTAGAGGCATTTAGTATAGGCTAAGCTTGCTGGCTAATCAGCTTGATGTACAGTGTGCTAAGCTGGTACGCTGGGTAGCTTGCAAAACATAAGCTAACTAAAAAAACACAAAATATTAAAGTGTTTAAAGGCCCTCTGAAGTGCCTTGAAATGTGCCACATTATTCAATGTGTTGATGTCATTTTCACTGAAACAGGAAGACAGGCGGACACATCAAACAGCTCCTCTCTTTTTTTTTTTTAAATATCGGTGTGCCATTCGCCATGTAGAAAACTGTGAACAAGTGACTGATTTCAGCTGCAGCTTCTATTTATAATGTAGGCTGTAAGTTTTGAATGCTTATACCTTCTAAATGCGAATTTTGTCATTGTTTTGGAATTCATACTAAAACCCCAAAAACTTCATCATTACATGACAATGGCATTTTGGGTGCCTGAAAATGCAAACTTTTGAAAAAGTTTTTGAAAATGGTTTCTGTGTAAACAACAAAAGCATGAATCTGTGAAAACGTTGACGTCATGCACATGCGTATTACACGTTCAGTCTATAGTGTTTCATCGCCATCTAATGGCCTGCCAGCAGAATATAGCGTTTTTAGTCATTTTCACAGATTCGTATGAATGGGGATCGTTTTGACAATGGTGTCGTCTGTACATGGAAAACTCAAAGGAAAAACTCCTCCGTTTTAAGCATATAGTTGTCATGTAAACGTAAATGGCTATATACTATTATATGTAACAGGCCTTTATATTATCGTTCAAAAGCATGGAAAACATAGCAGTTTGACTTCCGAGTTCTCTTGATCTTTCTATTTGTCAGAGATTACAGAAAAAAAAAAAAAGTTTGAAGCATGTTTGAAATATTAACCAGCACAACTGTTTTCAACATTGATAATAATGAGAAATGTTTGTTTTTTTTAAATTTCACAATATATAAAAAAATATTTATTTTTTCCCCCCTGAGCCTTCTATGTAAACTTGTTTCTGCCAAAATAAAAAATAAAAAATGTAATTGCAACATTTTATCTCACAATTCTAACTTTTTTATCTCGATTACGAGAGACGTTTTATTTCTCAGAATTGCGAGATAAGCTCACAATTGTGAGTTATAAACAGCGATGGGAATAACGGCGTTATAAATAAATGGCGTTACTAATGGCGTTACTTTTTTCAGTAACAAGTAATCAAACGAATTACTTTTTCCCCCGTTACAACGCCGTTACCGTTACTGACAAAAAAAATGCCGCCTTACTATAATTGAGCTCACCGAAGCGGTTTTCATCCGAGTAGGCTCTCTCTCAGCCAAATGACCTGCAAAGTGTTTTCTCTGGTGTGTGTTGGGGTTAGTCATACACAAATATAATTTTAAACTGATAATAATGTTCGATGCTCTGTGTGTGTGTGTCTGTGAGCATGCGAGCGGAGTGCAAGATCGAAAATAGCCTAGATCGAAAAAATAGCCTATGTGAAATACGTTTTTTTCTAGTCGACTAGTAGTTTTTCATTTGACTAATCACATTTATATTAATTTAATTTCTTAAATACTGGAGTGAATAAACCATAATAATGAGCATTTAATATAGGCTATATAGCGCTCAAGCAAACGCATAAAGCTTGCCATAAAGAACCGCCAAAAGTAATGATTATGAATGTGACAAAAAACAGCAAGGAGACATTTTAATTGTTTATTAATAAACATTTTCTGAATCAGTGTCAGCTGCAGAGATGAAGTTGACATTGCTGACTCTCATCATCTCTGCATACTGGACATGCCTAGAGAGAGAATGTATTTCATTTGGATTACATAATCAGAGTAGCCTAATTCTTTTCATTTTTAATTATTTCGTTTTCGTTAAAGTGGATATTTCAAGCTTTCTATAGATATTTTTCTCATGTTTGTGAGGCAAGCAGCCTATACACTGAGTTTCGGTTCATTTAGTCTGTAAGACGCACTCCAGTTCACGTGCCGGTGATCGCGCCGGCGCCTCTGTCATGATTATATTTTCTGCTATATTTGCTTCTCATTTATTAAATCCAGGCAATTGGTTGAAGAAACATTGATTAAAATTAAGATACAATTTTTACAAAACGAAATTCACTTTAAAGAAAGGCTTTCTACAAAACAAAATTTAATGAAGTGGTCAAAATCATGTCTGACCCACTCCATGTCTCCCCATATATTACGCACCTCATGATGCATCTTACTCATGCTGTTCACTTTTCATAATCAAATAAAACATAACACAGGACTATTTAAACATAAATATGAAACTACGTTTTCTTTAATGGCTACCGACACGTAGTACAATTCAGAGAAATTTCATGTCATGAGCAAGAGCGGATCATGAGTCGGATCAAGAATAATTTATTTTTAGACTTATATTTAATATTAGGGGATTCCAAATTATTTGACATATTTTTTTTTTTTTTTTAAGTAACACAATAATTACTTTCCCTGGTAATTAGTTACTTTTATAATTATGTAACTCCGTTACTATTTGTGAGAAGTAACTAGTAACTGTAACTAATTACTTTTTTAAAGTAACGTGCCCAACACTGGTTATAAAGTCAGAGATATAAACTCACTATTCTGAGAAAAATGTTAGAATTATAAGTTTATATCACGCAATTCTGACTTTATAATACGCAATTGTGTGTTTAAATCTAGCAATTCTGAGAAAAAAGAAAAAAGTCACATTTACCGACAGAAACGCTTCCATAGACTTCTTTTTAAAGATCTTTCACAAACATAAAAAAAAAAATCTTGCCAACCCCAAACTTTTTAACGGTAGTGTATCTGAATATCCTTAAACAAGATATATTTACTTGAGAAGCAAAACCTTCATAAGATATTACTACTTTTCAATGAAAACATCTTTAATCAGCCTTATTTTTCTTATCCCACTAGTCTAGTAAACAGATTTTTTCTTGTTCTAAGCATAAACCTCAGTAAATGTGCTGAGATAGAATACTTAATGGACTAAGAAAAATATCCCAAATTCAGAATGTGTTCTCAGATAACCAGTCCAAGCCATATAATCGCACACAATATTGCTTCTAAAGTAAATGTGTCTTGTTTTTAAGGGTGTTTAGATTTTTTTTACACCAAAACAAGACAAAAATACAAATTAAGATAAGAAAAGGATGCTATGCAGTGCACAAATCGCTGTCAGTGTGAACGGCCCTCTAGATACACACACATTTGTAAACAGCAATGTTCTGCATTAGACCTACACAGAGAGCTGCTGCCAGACACACACCAACAAAAATCTTTGTGTGCCTGGGCCAGCATAGGCAATGCAGAGACACAGAGATGCCATCAGACAGGGAGTGGTATTATTTATCGTGTGTGTGTGTGAGTGGAATAGAGATGACAGGACAGACGATTGGAGGTGTATTTGCCTGGCTCCAGGTGTTACAGTGCGTTTAATTACTCTCATGGCAGATTAACGAGACAAACCGCTTCCCGCTCTCACACACACACAAACTCACACTCATACGGGACTAATTACCTTTCAGCACTGAGAATCTACTGCAAAGCTAGCGTAACACACACACACATACACACTCATATGTGTTGCATTGCTACCATTTGCGATTTATCTTAGCATGGATTCAAATACACTCATATTCACACTACAAGCCAACTTATCGCCTCATAAGAACAGACAAACAGTCGTAATGAATAAACAGAGGGGGACATTAAATTAACCAGCTCCCGCACTAGCTCTCACATTCATCAAAACAATAGAGCGACTTCATTAGCGACTAAAGCAGAACACCCGGTCTGCACTTTCTTCCATCCGAGATGGTTCCCTTTTTTTTCACGCAGATGTGGGCGCACACGCGCATGCTGATAGAGATAGAGATAGTCCTCATCCCCAGAGCGTCTGTCTGCGGGCGCCGCTACAGGTAACGGTGGCAACGACAGCAGCTTGACTTAAAACACAAATGATTTCATCCGTATGGCAGAGAAGGGACTTGGGAATGAGGAGGAAATCTCAGGTTCTGTGTGTGTGTGTGTGTGTGTGCTTGAAAAGACTACTGTAAAGTGAAGTGTTTCAGGAGGTGCAGAGAAAGGCCTCATTAAGTCAAGTTTTCTGGCACCTCGGTGGCTTTCTCACGCTGGTCTGAAGCTGGTCTTCCTCTCAAGTTCCTCTGGAGCTGATGGCTGCTCACCGCTTGACACAATGGACTGTAGGAACAGAGAGAAATAAACATTTCCTCCAAAAGCCTTCAGACCTGCCCGCTGCTCTCCTGTGCCCTAGAGACAAGAACCATTCTGAATATTCCTTATTGCAATAATAATAATAAAAATAAATCAGTATTTTTGTCTTTTTTTCTGGTAAAAATGTTAAAATTCTTGACACAAGATAGTTATTTGAGAAGCAAAATTGCTTGATGTAATAGGACTTAAGAGACAATACTGTGAATGGTTTAAAGGTGCCCTAGAATTAAAAATTGAATTTACCTTGGCATAGTTAAATAACAAGAGTTCAGTACATGGAAATGACATACAGTGAGTTTCAAACTCCATTGTTTCCTCCTTCTTATATAAATCTCATTTGTTTAAAAGACCTCCGAGGAACAGGCGAATCTCAACATAACACTGACTGTTACGTAACAGTCGGGATCATTAATATGTACGCCCCCAATATTTGCATATGCCAGCTCATGTTCAAGGCATTAGACAAGGGCAGAACGTCTGGATGTGCACAGCTGAATCATCAGACTAGGTAAGCAAGCAAGAACAACAGCGAAAAATGGCAGATGGAGCGATAATAACTGACATGATCCATGATATCATGATATTTTTAGTGATATTTGTAAATTGTCTTTCTAAATGTTTTGTTAGATTGTTGCTAATGTACTGTTAAATGTGGTTAAAGTTACCATCGTTTATTACTGTATTCACGGAGACAAGACTGTCATTATTTTTATTTTTTAAACACTTGCAGTCTGTATAATTCATAAACACAACTTCATTCTTTATAAATCTCTCCAACAGTGTGTAATGTTAGCTTTAGCCACGGAGCACTATCAAACTCATTCAGAATCAAATGTAAACATCCAAATAAATACCATACTTACGCGATTAGACATGCTGCATGACGAACACTTTGTAAAGAACAATTTTGAGGGTTATATTAGCTGTGTGAACTTTGTTTATGCTGTTTAAGGCAAGCGCAAGCTTCGTGGGCGGGGAGCGAGAGATGTAAAGGGGCCGCAGCCTAAATCGGCTCATATTTAATGATGCCCCAAAATAGGCAGTTAAAAAAATTAATAAAAAAATCTATGGGGTATTTTGAGCTGAAACTTCACAGACACATTCAGGGGACACCTTAGACATCTTTTAAAAAGACGTTCTACGGCACCTTTAATTAATTTTAGTTTACAATTTTTAAAGTATTGTTTAAGTATTATTTTATATTTTGTAAAGAAAATAAGACAAAAAAATGCTAAAACCGCTAAAACAAGATAAAATTATTTTGGAGGCAAAATTGCATAACATAATAGGACTTGTTTTCAGAGTTAATATTGTTATTTTTTCTATATATTGTCTTGTATTTTTATTAAAAAACAAGAAAAAAAAGGCTGCAGCATTTTCCCTCTCTCTCTCTCTCTCTGTCTCTCTGGCAGGTTTGGAGTAGGCTGTATCGGTTTGTTAGTGTGGGGAATAAATGTTTTTTTTTTTTTTTTCCTTTTTCAAATAAATGTTATTTGAAACATTCTATTCATCAGAGAATCCTGAAAAAAAAAATATCAGTTTCCTCAAAAATATTAAGTGGCAAAACTGTTATCATCATTGATAATAATAACAATAAATGTTTCTTGAGCAGCAAATCAGAATGATTTCTGAAGGACCTTGTGACACTGAAGACTGGAGTAATGATGCTGAAAATCCACTTTTTCAAAATCATACAAATAATTTGTACCGACCCCAAACTTTTGAACGGTGGGGACACTGCAATTGAGACACACAAACACACATCTCGCTTTCTCTTTCACTGGCAGGTTGGCCGTGTTGGTTTGTTAGTGAGAGGAATGAATAGGCTTTTTCAGGGACAGAACTCACACAAAGCTCTCTGCCCATCTCAAGAACAGGAAGTTTGGACAAAGAGAGACTGAAAAGACAAGAGGGTCTGAACAAATGCTGTCTGTTGAAAAGTTTTCTGAATGAGTAAACCACTAAGGGGATCTCACGTTTACTTTCTTGCTTTTGCACCTAAACCCAGAATTATAAAACTAATTCAGCTGATTTACGATGGTTAGATATAGGGGTTA
>VTFQ01000014.1:6906209-6921209 GCA_036281575.1 Ancherythroculter nigrocauda | reverse complement strand
CTTATTTTACAAATTGTTTTGATGTTTTCGGAGATGCGAGCTCCAGGGCGTCAGCGGCCGTTCAGTGCTTGTGTACCCACCGAGAACAGCTTCTTCTCGGACAGTGCTTCGGGGATTTGCTGCTGGCTCTTATAGTGGTTAAACATAAGATACATACATAATTCAATTTGACTACATAGAACGGGCAATCTTTGGTCTTATCAATCTATTATTTGTTCCAGAGCAAGTTGAATTGTGCTATGTTAAATGTGATAATAATTACCTTACATCCTTTATATAGCATAGCATATTGGCTACAACTAGATGGGAAATATCAGACGAAGACTCTTCTCCGCTCTTCAAATACGTAAAACATTCAACTTTATAGACAGTGTTTTTTGAGTAAAGAAAACGCTTTACAATTTTTTTTCAAACATCAGATCTTTATTTACCTTTGCATTGCACAGATGAGATGTCCAAACTGTGTGCGGCACTTCATTCACGAGGTGAGGCGGAGTTATGAGGTTTGACTGACAGTTTGAGGATCCAATGGAGTTACAAGGTTTTGTCACAAGCTCTTTAAAATCCTTTTCATACGTTAAATATTTGTAAAAACCCACATACAAGCGTAAAGGGTGACCTATAGGTTTTTAAAAATAATAATAAATAAATAACTAGTGCTTTACGTTTGACTGAACTGTACAATTGTGTTTATTTGTTGTTCAATAAATATTATTTTATATAAATATGTCCATTAGTGCGTAATATGGATTGAGTGAAAGTTACATTAATACGCCATTAGATGGCGGCAACACTTTACAGGTGAATGAGTCAGTGAAGCACAAGAGACTTTTAAATTGAAAGGAACTTTTGCAAAGGAAGTTGTTTTTGCGCTGTGGTGTAATGGATGTAAAAAAGGACAAATACAAAGATCGCTTTACTCAGCGGACATTCAAACTGACTTTTATAATGGATATAATATTATCGACATCGACTTGAAGAATGAATGTAATTCAATATATCAGACACAGGTAATAGCTACTCTCTCTCTCTCTCTCTCTCTCTCTAATACTGTACAAAATTCAATGAGTTTCAATGAAGCGACTCAATGTTCTTTCGTTACTAGTTCTAAAGTGACGTTTTAGAGTTAGTAACGGAGGCTTGGTCCAACTGTGGCGGAAGGAAGTAGTGCTGCACAATAGAGGGTTTTAAAGACACTCCTTTGTTCTTCTTATTTATTTACACACTCGTGCCGTCGAACTGTTGTATAAACACAATATCACACGAGTAGCCATGTGATATGGCTGTATATCAGCACGCTGTGATTACCTACGGCACTCGGCCTGCGGCCTCGTG
The DNA here is from genome assembly GCA_036281575.1 of Ancherythroculter nigrocauda. NCBI lineage: Eukaryota > Metazoa > Chordata > Actinopteri > Cypriniformes > Xenocyprididae > Ancherythroculter > Ancherythroculter nigrocauda. Next base: position 6,919,874 of record VTFQ01000014.1, on the reverse strand, counting down.
CCTATGGACGAATCACAGCGTGCTGATATACAGCCATATCGCACGGCTACTCGTGTGATATTGCTCATTTAGCTTCAGTGTGTTGAATCCACAGTTCGGAGCACCAAAGTCACGTGATTTCAGCCGTTGGCAGTTTGACACGCGATCTGAATCATGATTTAATGTCTTTTCGACTGAAGAAAGAAAGACATAAACATCTTGGATGGCATGGGGGTGAGTAAATTATCAGAAAATTTTAATTTGAAAGTGAACTAATCCTTTAAGTGATCATAATATCATGTGAAAATGATTTTGATCAATTTAATATTTCTTTGGGAAATTGGACATTGTTAGTGGACAAATTACAATCGTGAGAGTAATTGAATTGTTTTTAGAGTTCACTGGGCCATTGCTAAAGAAACACTCATATTTGATAAGGTTATCAGTGATGAAGTAGATATATTTAGCTTTGTACCTGCATACTACTTGGTGATCTCCACTGAGATCCTGCATATAATTACAATATTTAAACAAGCCTGCCTAGTTCAGTGAGCCGTTACCTTATGGGAAATTATAAAGCAACTCAATATGTGGTTGAACGTGAAAGCAATCAAGACTCAGAGAGAGGGCAGAAACCCAAAATCACTGTAACAGTGCTAAATTTCACCTGGAGAGGCTGTTCCATCAAACCTCACAGAGGAACCCACTGGGCTTTCAAAATAGCACCGACAGGCTCCTAATCAAACACGCTCTCGCTCTCACATCCCTGTTTGGACCTCTGACAACACTGTGTGCGACCTGTTATGTCTTATCCGATATTAACAGGATCCGTGGGTGTGAGCGCCGCATTCCTCTCTGCAGGAAACCACAGCTTTGCTTTCTCTTCGGGCCTTGTTTGCTGGGTTGCATGAGAGAGGAAATCATGCTGGTCTTTTTGTACCACAGCAGTGATCGACTTATGACCCACGCATTAAATAAGATATTGTTGGCTTTAATTAAACCGGCACGGAGAGAGATATTAGGCGAATGAACGTTCCCTGCTGCTGCCTGGCGATCGGCCACGCTTTCATTTGTAGATTCTCACAAGTGCATGGGTGGCGCGGGAACATGCGGGGAACGTGGGCGCTGTGCACATCGGTGACAAGAAAAAACATCTAGATTTAGTCGAAGCTGTGGCACAGGAGTTAGTGCTCTAGTTTATAATGTGAAGAATTATTTATATAGTATTATAGTGTTTCTTAATATTTTGAACCAGCTTTTACTGTTATATTTTATAGTTTTATTTTTATTACCTTTTATAATTTTTATTAGTTTTATTTTACTAGTTTCTATTTAGCTTTCATTTACAATTATTTAAGATAATTCAGCTTATTTTATTTCAGTTATTGCCAAGGCCACATTTCTAACTTTTTTTAAGCTATATTAATATTTTCAACCAATTGTTTGTCATATTTTTCAGTTTTCATTTTAATTTTATTTTTGTTTGTTTTGTGCTTTAATCATTTTTTAAATTAGTTTTATTTTATAAGTTTATTTTAGCTTTTATTTACATTTATTTCGGGTTTAGTTTTAGTAATTTTCAAAGCACCTCAAATGTTTTTTAAATTTTAAATTTTTTCAAATTTTATTTTAGTTTTTATTTATTTTTTGTTTGTTTGTTTGTTTTAGTCATAGTTATCTTTTGACAAAAGTATTAAATAAAGCCAATATTTTGTCATATATTTATTAATTTTATTAAGTTTTACTTTGACTAAAATGGAATCTAATTTTAGTTGATGAAGGTAATATTTTAGTTGATGAGAAAAATTAAATTATTTAAATATGTTTAATTCAATATTTTAATATAATTTTATTTTTTAATTTTGTTTCAGTTAAATGTAATTTATTTATTTATTTATTTATATTTCAATTTTTTTCAATTTTCAATTTTATTAAGGAAAGAGCATACTGGTAAAAGTAATACACTATATCTACTCCATGAAATTTTGGCAACAGATTACAAGCAATATTATTAATTGAATTCAACAAATAGAATTGAGTCAGAATTAATCAAATGAATTCCTTAGATGTCAACCATTTAAAATGAGTAAAATTAAAGTAAAATTTAAACAAAAACATCTGAATAACAGGCAGATGTCAACTTTGAAGACACCTGATGATAACAAGCAGAATCACTGAAGCAAAGAGAAGCACAAGAATTAACAGAGGTTGATGTTGATGTTGATTTTATTGAAAATATTTGGTCACTATTATGGTGATCAGTGTTTCGTTTAGTTGGCCAGTTTGACTCTTTGCTTTTTATGTCAGTTTGTGAGTTTTTGTAATGGTGTTTGCTAATTTTACACATTTTAAATGGTTGACTTTTAAGGAATTAATTTGATTTTTTATATGTTGAATTTAATTAATAATATTGCTTGTAATCTGTTGCAACAATTTCATTGAGTAGATAGAGCGCAGTACTTTTTACATTATAGTATGAAAGTTAGTTCAAGTTCACTTTTGCATTTGCATCATTTTGTACAGATGCAAGATATTATATTACACAGTATATATAATTATAAATGGTCTTGTATATATAAATGCTTTTGGGCGAGTTTACCTTGCTAAATCACTTCAGCCTGAGTGGGTCAATCTTCTTTTGTAATTGCATTGTTAACCACCATCATTCCCATTCTCCCCTTTTTCCTAAAACAGTGGGAATAACATTTAAATGTCTCTTTTATACTTAAGCAGTTATCCTAGTCTTTTGGAAAGCTCATTCCTCAGGTCTGAAGGTTTGGATCCACTGCACCAAATCTTACATCTTGTCAGAGAATGGTGGCGTTGAATTCATGTGATGCAAATCTCAAACCTCCGGAGTGCAGCGAACAAACCTGGGCCTGAGGGCACACCGTGTGGGGGGGTGTGTGCGTGCCTGTGTGTCACCTGCAGTGAAACGCCGTCTGTGTGCATTTACTTGCAATGAAACTACAGCAGCAGCGGCGTGTGTGTACGTGTGTGTTTGTGCCGACAAAACCGGGCTGCTGTTTGTTTATTCCAGTCACATCTCCTCCCTGCACCGTGCCGCTGCCAGCAGTAGATTCTCCCCTTTTCATGCCTGCTGCCTCTCATTGCCTGTGCACTGGCTGCTATGTGCGGCACCATCATTAGCACACAAAGCAGGATTGATAACCTAGACTGCAGTGCCACTGGGCAAGAGAGAGAGTGCTAGCAATGTTCACTCCCTAACGCTGTCATTACAGACCACAGAGGAATATTTTACCACATCTAATACAAGTTTATGTAGACTGTGTTTACAGTCATGCTTAAAGGGACAGTACACACACACACACACACACACACACACACACACACAAAATCTGCCATGATTTACTTACCTTTATGTTGTTCCAAATCTTTACCGTCATCTAATGTTAATTTAAAGGGGACCTATTACGCAAAATGGACTTTTATAAGGTGTTTGAACACTGATGTGTCGCCGCAGTGTGTGACAACAACCAGCCTATAATGGTAAAAATCCACTCACTCGTTTTTTATAACTCCCCTAAATCAAAAGCAGACTCTCCAAACTAGCTGATTCAGACCCCCCCCCCCCTCCCCCCATGATGACATCATCATAGGGAGAAGCCCCACCCACAGTTGGTGATGATGTGCTATTAGCAAAGACACAGCCCTAAATGAGAAGCACAGAGTCCAACATTTCTGTATCCTCACTGTAGCAGCTGAATGTCTGCTCCAAAGAGGCATCACAAGTGTTGTGTTTTAGGATGTACCAATTCACATAAAAGTCTCCATAGACTCCCACCATCTGAGTCACTGAGGACATCATGAGTAAATTTCATGACTTGAAGATAGTTAACTGTCCTGTTGCATTCTACATGTTGTCACTTCTTCCTGAGTCTCTCCATCATTGTCCGACTCCAGTTTGAAAATATAAGGCTGAACACCGCTACTGACAGTTTTCAGATGCGTGAGATTGTCCTGTTTTGTTGTTGCTGGGATGCCTGAGCATCTTGCTTTTGAAGCTCCGCCCTCTTCTTAAGAGGGGGCCGGGAGCATAAGCTCATTTGCATTTAAAGGGACACACACAAAAACACACAAAAACAGCACATTTTTTGCTATTTTAACATGCTATAAAAAATGATCTGTGGGGTATTTTGAGCTGAAACTTCACATACACACTCTGGGGACACCAGAGACTTATTGTAAAAATGGGCATAATAGGTCCCGTTTTAAGTTAATCTTTAAAACCACAAATATTTTAATAGCACTGTGAAATGTAATCTTTATCAAATAACCACATGGATATCCCTTTTTCATACTGTGCATTATAATGTTGTGATGCCTAACTGTATCAATTGAAACAATTGATTTTATATTATTTTATTTATTTATTTAGACATAATAGTATAGAATTTAAATATATTGTCTCTTGTTGTCTGTCATAATGTGAAAACAATTAATGAAAGTATCATCTTGAATTGGTTCATCCCTAACAAATGTAAATAATATATGCAAATAAAATAATTTCTTTTAAATCCATCCATGTATGGAAAAGAACAAAATTTAAAGCATTAATACATAGATAATCATACAAGCACAACCTGGTTTTGATATATCCCACAATCCTGGTTGTGTGCTCAGCTATTGCCCTTAAATAATAAAAATGGCAGATGAAATAAGTAAAATCTTTCAGACTTATTTTTTTCCCAACTTATGCATCCATATCTACTATAAAATAGGCGTGGTTTGTTTCACTAGAAAACTAAATACATCATGTAAGTTTTGAATGACATGAGGGAACATAAATGATGACAGAATTGTATATTTTTTTAACTCTTCAATGCCCCCCCCCCCCCCCCCCCCCCCTCCAATGATGCATCTGTGTTATAGCTGGAAACAATATATGATCCACACGGAATAACAACAAGGTCTAAATGTGACAGCTGGTCAGATATTATAAAGACCTCATATGTGAGCTTTTAAAACGTTCTTCATAGTGAGATACACTGAGAAACAGCAAAGACAATAAAAGCGTTTTCTAAATCATAATCTTCTTCTGAGCTGACAAGAACCTTCACACGGTGTGACACTCAGTTGGTTTATTTTATAAATTCTTTCTATGGTTTGTTTTGGGCGTGATTCCCCGCAGACAGCGATAATCTGTTTTGGACTGACTGTGAAAAAGAGATGAGGAGAGAGGATCTGACAGGAATCATGTCAGATGCTGTTATTAGGCTCTGCATTCTCTTTTAGCACAAAGCCAAAATGTGTCTTCATGCAAGAACGCATTATTTCTACTTTATGTCAATGCACATTTTCATTTTCCTTGATCAATTCAAAAAGTTAAGGCCTTAAAGGAAGGCTTTGTGCATCATGATCAAGTGTATGGGACACCCCCATCTATTATATGTATGGGTTGTACAATAGATTAGTTGAAATAATTAGTCAAATTATGCAACCAGAATGATGCAATTAACTAAACCTTTTGTAAAAAAGTATAAAGTAAAAAAAAGTAAAGTTACAAAATAACAAGCGGATAGCATAAACAAGATTTAAAGGCTATAATGTGGGAGAGAGTGATAAAAAGTTGGAAAAAATATTAAATATATTTGCTTTTTATCCCTCTAATAAATGGCAGCATTGCTCGCCAATACAGGAGGGATGAGGAAATCTCAGAGCTGTGCTGTTATACTGTGAATATGCTGTTTCAAATCCTGCGTTCCTGATGAGTGGGATTAGTTCTCAGGGAACTATCCTAGTGGCTAGTTCCTATAACTGAGTTCCTAGAACTATTCAGTGCGAAAGCCCCTAATGGTATTTATTTATTTATTTTACCATGTCAATGGTTCTTAACCTTTTTGACTCTTGAAGGCCTTGCATTGTCCAGCAAAATATTTAGAATCCCCTCATATGAGCTGTAATATTCCTTCTGATATTTTCTGCTATAATTATGACTGCTTGTTTTCAAACTTTTCTATGAACAGAAACTAGGAGTTAAATTAATTAAATCAATTCAATTATTGTTGTTTGTTCTTTTAAATAAAACAGTTGTTTAGGAGAAAAGAACTAATAATTAAAATATTTAAATTTAATTTAAATCATTTTAAAGGGGTCATGAACTGCATTTTTTTAAATAATATTCTTTGATGCCCACTTATAATGTTTAGAAGTATTAGGCAATTTTCTGTAATGCTTTAGTATAGGGAACACATATAAACTATTAACTATGACTTTTCCTTCAATAAACTCCTAATTTACTGTTCATTAGTAGTTAGTAAGTTAGTTGTTAAGTTTAGGTATTGGGTAGAATTTAAGAATGTAGAATAAGGTCATGCAGAATAAGAACTAATAAATAGCCAATATTCTATTAATATGCATGCTAATTAACAAATAGTTAAAAGACCCTAAAATAAAGTGTTACCCAATTTTCTATCCTGTTTTTGACCCTCTCTTTCAAACACTCTGTTTTGATGGGCATGCCACAATCAATCAATCAATCGATCAATCAATCAATCACTTGTACTTAAGTTACCACAGTTATAGTTGACTGGATAACTTGCTGTGTTCGGTTTAAACAGAATTATGAATGAATGTACCATTGTTTGTTGTTCTTATAGGCTATTCATTGTTCATAATTTTCGATAAAGTGAAAAACATTGTCATACATTGTCATTTGCAGTGTCGTGTTTTGAATAAAATGAAATGTCTTGTAATGTCTTACTGATTACAAAACTATGGAAGCTTGTTTCTGCCACTAAATAAAAAAAATTAAAATGTAATTGCGACTTTTGCGAATTCTGACTTTTTTTTTTCCTCAGAATTGAGATATTAACTCACAATTAGGGCTGCACAATGATTAATCACGATTAATCGTTTGCAAAATAAAAGTCTGTGTTACGTAATATGTGTGTGTTCTGTGTATAATAATTATGTATATATAAGTACATGCACATACATGTATATATTTAAGAAAAAAATTATATTTAGATATAAAATATTTATATTTATATGAAATATAAAATATATATAAATATGTATATTTATTTATACATGTATATATTTCTTAAATTTATACATGTATGTGCATGTATTTATATATATACATAATTATTATACACAGAACACACACATATATTATGTAACACAGACTTTTATTTTGCAAACGATTAATCACGATTAATCGTTGTGCAGCCCTACTCACAATGAGAATCACAATGAGTTTATATCTCACAATTATGACTTTATAACTCACAATTATGACTTTATATGATGCAACTCTGACTTTATAACTCACAATTCTGAGGAAAAAAAGTCAGAATAGTGAGATATAAACTCACAATTGCAAGGAAAAAAGTAAGAATTGTGAGATAAGTCACTATTACCTTTTTTATTTTTTTTTATTTCATGGTTTAAACAAGCTTCCATATGCATTACAATTATGCAATCTGGAACTTTGATAAAAGTACTGTTCATCCACTTTCTTAATGTTATGATCACAAGGATGGCAATGCAAAGACTGTTCTTCCACAACTTGACACTGCAAAATGTTGTTTTGTTGCTGGAGTAATCCTATGTTTGCATCTGTCTCGTATTTACTGCTACATGACATGCACAAATCGGTGGGTGGGGCTAAAGAGGCAATGATGTAGAAGTAGGCATTGATCTTCTTCTGCAGAGACACTCTTTTGTCACACTATGACGTAATAACATGACAAAATCTGAAACTAATAGTTTTTTTGCGCTCGGTTTGGTCCCACTTTATATTAAGTGGCCTTAACTAATATGTACTTACATAAAAAAATAAGTACAATGTACTTATTGGGATCATATTGAATTGCATAACACTTTTGCTGCTATTGAGGTGGGATACGGGTAAGGTTAGGGAAAGCTTTGGTGGTATGGGTAGGTTTAAGGGTAGGGGTAAGGTGTAAGGGATGGGTCAACAGTGTAATTACAAATGTAATTATAGAAATTAATTACAGATGTAATTACATGCAGGTGTTTTTAAAATATAAGTACAATGTAAAGACATCTATGTACACAATAAGTGCATTGTATCAAATGATTAATTTAAATGTAAGTACATAGTAGTTAAGGCCACTTGATATAAAGTGGGACCCTTGGTTTTAATAAAAACAGTTTTTGGTCTAATGAGGAAGTTTTGATTTCTGAAACTTACAGCATAGTTTTATAGTACAATGACCTCTTATATGTCAAAAATTTGATCCCTTAAATCATCTTGAGGCCCCCTTAGAGGTTTGCTGATGCCCCCTAATGGGCCCCGGTCCCTTGGTTAAGAACCACAAATCTGTACCAAGGAGGTCTAAAATGCCTGGTAAGCTATTTATTAGCATTCCCATTCATCTCAATGCCAATTGCTTATATGTGATTTTAATTCCATCTTTTCTCATAGACAGTTACGGCCAGGTTTATATCAGCTGACATGACCTGTAAATGTCATGTGACTAATCAATCTAATAATTATGTCATGACAACGCTGACTGGCTGATAGTCCCACAAAAATGTGCATAATCCTGAACTCTTCATTAGTGTCAGAATACATGTGAACACAAGTTATACATATTACTGTATAGTTCCATAACTGTCTAATACAATAAATAATACAAATACAGAAGCTCTTCCTATTGGACGAGCACTGAACAATTATGGGTCAAACTAAAACCATAAACTCTTTCTATTGCATAATCTCAGAGAAACCTGTTCACCAGAGATACATGTACCTCCAGCTGGCTTTGTTGTCTCAAATTCTCTGGTAAATATTTCACGGTTGGGTTAGGCTGATGCTCAGATTGGCTTTTCATTTAGATGCTGTTCCAGTGGTAGCTACTAAGCATTTAGTTACTAAGCATTAATAAGAGTAACATTAAGTGGTCTGAGTGGCTCTTTGTGTTCCGAGTGTATTCCTACACACAAACACACATCGTCAGCCTCACAGCTGTAGAACTGATTTGGAGGGGAAAGCAAGGGTGAGCAGCTCGGTGGGAAATGCTCTTCAGTATAGCTGCACTTTGAGTTCTTAATGGGCTCTCTGTCTGTACGAGTGGGATAAGGTTCCACCGCAATACCTGGTAATCATAATATTTGACCTTGGTTTTTCAGAACTCCTGATAATTCTTTTGAAGAGATGAAAAGATTATTATAAGGGCTTTGAAGAGTGTAGGGTTGTGGGGAGGGGATTCATTGCAGGTTCCTGAAGGTTGCAGGTGTGTATTTCTGCTGTGGAGTGTGGGATACCTGTCATTACTCCACCCACAGCTGCTGTGCCCTTGAGCAAGATGATTTCTGAATGTGTTGCTCCAGGGGTGCTGCAAATGCAGCCTTCTCCCCTCAATCACGCAGTCTTGCTTCGCAGGGCTGCAAAAGTGTAAAGACTGCTGAATGTCCTTAAATGTAAACCATAGCTCCTTTTCTGAAAAACACAGACAGTATTTTAAATCATTCTTGAGATTACGGACTCAAGTTCTCAAGTCAGAAAATGCTAATTTGCTAGCATGTTAACAATAACATGTATAGCACTTGCTGAATTAGTAAAGCAATATAAAGCATTTAACATACTTGCTCTCAAACTAAGCCGCATGCACCACTTGTCACTAATTCTTAATTTAAGAATTTAATTAATATTTAATTCTTTTATTTATTTATTTTTTCTATTTTAATTTTTATTTGTATTTTTACATGAATCTTTGAATTTATTTGATTTTTTTTTAAATATTATAAAATAATTGTTAATATTTTAGGGGGGTTTATTTGAATGTTTTTTAATTATTAAATAATTTTAAAAAATAATTTGTTTTAATTTTTTAATCATTATCAAATACATTTTTTTTTTTGTTGCATACATTTTACCTTTTTACATTTTAACATTTATAAATAGCAGAAATTTGGTTTATGCAACCTCTTGTTTTTAACCATGGCTAGTTTGTAAGGATAGGTATAACAAAAACCGATCCCAGGTTATCTCGCGTTGTATAGAAAAAAACGACTGGATGAATGTGAAGTGCTTAATATATTCTGGAGCATCACCTCATTTGATTGAAATACATTGGTTTAAATTAAAAATCTAAAACACGCAGGTATTCGCACACAGCTCATCTCGATCTCATTAAGAGATGTTATATTTAGTAATTGTGGCTTCTTTTCTTTTTTGTAATTGTTTTCTCTCCAGCATTATGTTTCTTTCATCAGGAAGCATAATGGAGCTGACCTTGTTTCACAATGTTTCTCTAATTCATTTTGTCATACATGATTATTTTATCACACAGCTTTCACATGCTGCTCAGTTTTATGTATTCAGTTTGCTTCAAATGAACAGTCTCTCTATGAGAGTATCGCCTCAAGGTGTGGTAGAGAACCACTGGAAGTGTTTGGGAGCCTAAATTCAACTCACTCTGCTTGATGGTCTGTTTGAAGTGTAGTACTGTCAGAAATGGATGTGTTTTGCATGGAATACAGCATCCAAGTGCATGTGGATAATAGTAATTGTTTTGAAGTTAAATTATTATTTGATAAACATATGAGTTTTTTGTATAACCTCCCCCTGTCTCGCTTTTTCACGTAGTTCTTCTCCTTTTGTCCTTCTATCCCTCTAATGCAAGTGAAATCTCTTTGTGAGGGTGAGCGTGAAATTTGGCAATGAATGTGAAAGTGGCAGTCAGAACCGGGTGATTGATCCCAGTCAAAAGCGGGGTCTTTAATGATTAGCAGCTTGCTCTGAGGCAAAGGTTAAACGCTCCACAACTAGGAGTGATAAAGTGTTCTTTAAGCTAACCAATTATCTGCTCTTGGCGCCCCATAAAATATTTAACCATCTGTTATCGACTTTAGATTAGAGGGCAATGGCAGCTTCCTTAGAAGGACACATTTGTCACAGATGTACTTATTACTTATTTAAAGCTTATTTTTTTAATCAGAGAGACTGAAGTTTGCTACAGTCTTCTGATGTTGTGCTTTTTTCATTTCCAATCGTATTTGTTTTTCTCCTTTTTTAATGGTTTGCTCTATCTACAGTCTAATGTGCTGGTGTGTTATCTAAAGAGGGTGAACACTCAAGAAATAAAACATTCAATGAGCTTAATTAAATTGAGGAAAAACTTTCCATGCAATTAAATTTAATCCTTTTCCAGAAAAAAAAAAAAAAAAAAAAAACTTTTTGAATGCATTTGCTGCACCCTTACAACAGCCATACAAAGCTAATTTTGTCAAGCCTTCTTGAAATATCATTGAAAATGACTGAGTTACAGTAATACTGTCATTTTGTTATATTAAAGTGCCTCTGTTATGCTTTTTCAGATATTACCTTTCATGCAGTGTGAACGTAAAAGGTCTGCAAGGTTTTAATGATTGCTATAGCGAGCACAATAAATGGAGTTATTGTCTCCTAAAAGAAAGAATCAATTCTGAACTGCTGAAACAAGTCGTCAGCAATTCCACCTCACTTCCTGTAGCAATGTAACAAATTTGCGTAATGCCAGCCTATGGTCTTCATTGGCTGCTCCTGAACGACGTCTGCTTTGACCCTCAAACACTGTAGTTGTAGCTGAGGCCTGGAAGAGTTTAGTTCATGTTGTCGACATGAAGCTAAAGAAGAGAATGGTAATGGGCGTTTTGTTTCCGACACGTGCTGTAAGCTGTAGACCAATCACAACAGACTGGGCCGTCTGACCAATCAGAGCAGAGCAGGCTTGCGGAAAGGAGGGGTTTAGATAGACATATGGTACGTTCACGCTTAGTTACCGTAATTACGAGAGTTCAACTTGTAAAAAGCGTCCCTGTCCTCGTAGAGCTCGTAATTACAACTAGTAAGATGGGAATTTCCTGAGAGCTCCTACTTGTATCACATGACCACCGTACCACCTGACCGCTGCAGATTCAAGTGTTGCCATAGAAATGTGTAATTCAGTCCGAGAACGTAAACAGAATTACGGCAATTACAACATGGCGCGAACGCAGCATGAATCTTCGAACAAACCGTTTTCAGACTCTGAGAAAAGAAGTGATGTGCAATGTAGGAGGCTTACAAAAAAATGCAGAAACCTTTGACTCCCTGGGGTCGGCGGTCACGCCGGCAATACCAGCTGACTTTTTTTCTTATCAGTGTGAAAGAGACTCATAATACTCTAAAATAAAATGCAAAAGCTTAAATATCTTGCACTGTAGAAAAACAAATGATATGATCAATAAGTTATGACAACATGTGTTTTTAAATTGCTTTAACTCAACAAAATAAGTTAAGACATTTTCAACTTCTTTTGTAAGTTATACAAGATTCATCTCATTTTTAAAGTCAGTTTAATGTAATTTAAGTTGAAGTGACTTAGACATCCAAGTTGATTGTACTTAATCAATTTATTTATTTATTTACATTGTGGAAACAGTAGCCAGTCATTTGTTTTAATTGACATATTTGAACGTAGCACATCAAAATACATAATAAATAGCTATTATTTTTATCTTTGAAGCAGATGACTTGTGAAGAACACAGAAAATTGTGTTATTTATGTAGTTCCAATGCAAATGGATCAAGTCAACTCCCATTTTACAAGTTTGAATTAATTGCAAGCAATGAAATTAAGTCATTTTAAGTAGTGAAATGTAGAAAACTGTGTTGCTTTAGCTCATTTTAATTAACCAAACTAAACAGCCAACATAAAAAAGGGGGGGGAAAACTTAAATTTAGTAAATATTTATTGGCATTTGTGGTAGGTCATATCTTAAGCATTATATTGTGCTAGACATTGCATTAGATATCTTCCAAACCTCCACAGGGAGTAAGTGTTTTTGGAATTATAGGATAATTTGTTGGGCTAACTTCCAAATAGCGCTGTGTGCTCATGCCGTATCTCAAAGCGGCTGTTTGTTGCATTAGACAATTAGCACGTCCTTAACACCTCAAACGATCAGTTGAGCCCTCTAGTGTAGTTTCTTGAGATGTCTTATTTTCCAGAGACTGGAAGACAGGCTGTTGCAGATGTCTCCATTATTTAACGGATGCGCTGATGCAGACGAGATGCAGACTGACAGAGACGGGCAGCTGTTGTGTTAGTGTTTTCACTGCTTCAGTTAGAGCCCAATGTTTAGGAAATGGTGTGGAAACCTGTGGTGCAGAGGACATTTCCTGTGAAGCCCTCTGGGACACGAGTCCTCGAGAACATACTCTGTGAGAGCATTTGTTTATTGGATTGAGGTATGTGACAACAAGATTAAGTGTTGTGAATGACTGATGATGCTGTCGCCCCTTAAATATACAACTTTTCGGCTCTGGAGGATACAGAAGATTGACTCAAGAGTTCAGTCATTCATCGCATCGCATGACAAAACATACGTTGGATGTTTCATTTTTTTTTTCCTTCTCCCATTGGTTGTTTTTCTCTTGCAGTTCATTTTGACAGACTGCCAACTCTTCGGCCCTTTAGATTTTTATGACCCCATATAACAGGACCCTCTTTATCTCAAGTTCAATTGTCTTCCGATGACGACGACTCCACTGACCCTGCTGAACATGGACAAAGAGGACTGTCATTTAATGTGTCTTCATGCTGTAGCTGATGTCTATGGAAGCTTATTTCCGCGACTGAATAAAAAATAAAATGGTAATTGCGACATCTCACAATTAATATCTCACAATTCTGAATTTTTTTCTCACAATTGCTAGTTAACATCTTG
>VTFQ01000014.1:6808709-6901209 GCA_036281575.1 Ancherythroculter nigrocauda | reverse complement strand
ACATTTTTACTCCAAATTTACTTCATAACATTAGTTGAGTGTTCGAAAGCCTCCTTCTGTGAGATGGTGTGACTTTTTAAACAGAATAAGGCACACAACATATTATTGCATAGCCTTTATCACTGTATAGAATACTATGTCAATTAGCATTGCATTATAAATATACTTTATTATCATTATCCACGATTTACGAGCGCTTTAGGTAGCGCAGACATCAAAGTCACTTAAGCAGCCTCTTTCCTGTGGCTGAAGAAACGGTCCAGCAGCACACACCGACTGACTTTACTCATCTGGAATATGTTCAGCCATACACAGATCAATAAGAGCTTCATTGAGGATCACTCAGAGCACACCAACCGCTCTGAACATCACGCTCTGAAAGAGAACACGTCCACCGGGCCTGGAACAATTAAAGCCAAATAGAAAGCAATAGAGGAAATGAAAAGGCGAGAGAGGCAGGGGAAAACAAAATAGCAGAGGAGGAGTAGGGGAAAGGTTAAGTGGTCTTATCAGTTACTACCCATGATGCCACGGTGATGGGCGGCTCATGATGAGACAGCTGGGACGTGTTTCTGATATCTAAAAGGGCAACCAGAGTGATGATTGGCAGGCCGCAGCAATAGAAAGGAGTGCGTATGTTAAGTGGATTGTCACTCTGGTTGGGAATAATGAGCCTGGAATGACACTTTAGCGGGATGCCTCTGATCAGACAGCGGGAGAACTTGCATGTTCCTCAAGAATGAAACAAAAAAATCCTCATGCATTATTCAGAGCCAGGATATCTCTCTTTTTTCTCGCCTCTTCCTTTTTGACTAGAAAAGAATGAGTGCTTGTGCCATGCTGATAAAATGAACTGTGCTAAGTACTACCTACTCTGTGCATCCCAAAATTCCCAAACGTTTTAGAAGATATGTAGCACTTATTCAATTTGAGTGTTGCAAGGAAATATGGGCAGTCGCCTGCAGTCAGACGCATAATTAACTGAGCTCACTGTAGAGCCCAATGAAAAGCTATATATCTCCTTATATATCTCCATTTCTGGGTGGGTGGAAGAATGGAAGTAGCTGAAGGATAGGGATGGAAATCCTAAGGAATTCTTGTTTAAATTTATATTTCCTCTTAAAGGGATAGTTCACCCAAAAATGAAAATTATCCCATGATTTACTCACACTCAAGGCATCATAGGTGCATATGACTTTCTTCTTTCAGACAAACACAATTGGAGTTATATTAAAAAAAAAAAAATATCCTGGTTCTTTCAAGCTTTATAATGGGAGTGAACAGGGTGTTGTATTTTGAAGCCCAAAAAAGTGCATCCACCCATCATAAAAGTAATCCACACGGCTCCAGGGGATTAATAAAGGCATTCTGAAGCGAAGCGAAGGGTTTTTGTAAGAAAAATATCCATATTTAAAACTGTCTTCGGCCCACACCAATTGCACATGTGAGAGTTGTAAACGGATCCGAATGTCAACGAGTTCTGAACACATTTATTTAAATAAAGCATTTTAAACAGCAGTTTATCTGACAATACATCTGATTGTGTGCTATGTTGTTGTGTGTGTGTGTAAACACCAATGCTCTTGGCTCATACAGGTACCTGTGCTGAGGTGTGTCTCAATGGCAGCTGCTCTCATTGGGTTGTAAGATGCCATGTGCTCTGACAGTGCCATCTGTGCAACGAGTACCAGATGCCAACCTGTCCCAATCATGTCATGCCAAGGCCTGTACATATCCTCTACAATCACCACAAGTAATGAATCTAGCGCCATGTCACTCATTAAGCACACAGGCTCAAAAAAACAAAAAAACAACAACAAAGGATTGTGTTTATTCTGCAATGTTTCACACAGTGAGACACAGTGTTGGTCTCTAGGGTGGATAAACTGTCAGGCAAAGGTCAAAGAAAGGACAATTGACCTAAGAAGACTAAGACCTTTTAGTCTAACACCTATATTTTCCCCATGTTGAGAGAAATCAGGAGTAAGTGCAGAGACGCTGTGTGAACATGATGGTTATTGTAGTTCTAGACAAAGAAAAACAAGCAAGCAAGCCCAGCCCAGGTGAGAAAAAGTAATGCAAAAGTAACACGACACATTACTTTCCATAAAAAAGTAACGTGATTAGTTACTTTATAGGGAGTAACGCAATTTGTAATGCATTACTTTTAAAAGTAACTTTCCCCAATACCGCTGACCGACTTCAGGCCAGACCAAGCGTTCAATTCATCTGACATACAGTAAAATATCCAACACTGAATGATGTTCTTTAGGTCTTGAGTCACATTCTTTAGGGAACATAGATTTTGTCATCTTTTCTGTTGACCTGGATATCCAAAACCTTGCTAATGCTCATGATTTTGTAAAGGCCACTGCAAAAACAGCCCAGTGAGTCAAACACTGGAGTCACAGTGTGTGTTGAGAGGAGATGGGTGCTTTATAAGGGGACACATTGAGTCATAGTGGCAAATCAGATGTGCAGGAGAACTAATCTGCTGTCTGAGAGAAAGACAGATACTGAGCATAAAAGGGGTTGATATGGAAAAAAAAAGGGAAGAATACAGTGACAGAGTACAGGGATGAGAAGGAAAAATACAGCTGTCTCTTGTAGCAGTGGTTCACAAACTTGCTGACTTATATATATATAATATATATATATATATATTATAATGTTAGAAATGCAAATGCTGTTCTTTTAAACTTTTTTCATCAAAGACTCCTGATCATTTTCCCACAAAAATATTAAGCAGCATAACTTTTATCAATGCAGATAAATAAAATCAGTTCAACTTTTGAACTGTAGTGTAAGTTCATCTGTCAGGTGCTGATATGGCTAATATTATTACAATATTTGGCCCAGTGTTTGATCCATGGGTTAGTTTAGTAAATCACACTTCTGCTTATGTTTATATATGGGTCAATGATGTGACGGGTCATTTTTTGTCCAAAGGCCTTAATAATAATAATAACAAACAAAGATATGACATCCAAAGTATGTAAGGTAGTACAACTAGATCTCTTTTATTGAATCCAAAAGGCTTAATTATATTTTGCTACATTTAAATACATTTTAAAAATTTTGAAGTGTCAAAGGGTCATTTGGTTTAACCGTCCAAAGGCCAATACAGCCATTTCATTTGTGATTAAAATATAAATAAAATAAAATGGTATTAAAATTATGTGTACAAGTCGTTGCTTTGTTATGAGAAAGAATGGCCGGAAAAATGAATTTCATTGATGTCATTCAGAGTAACCAATATAAAGGGACCATTTTGGATCAAGTCATGCGGTTAATATCTTGTGACAGGATGTGACATCATTCAGACAACTGCACAGGACCACATGGTCATAAAGCAAAGTAACTTACTCTCTCTTAACTATTTGAAAAATTCATGTTTTCACTTGCTCATACGCATGTCCCAAAACATCAGCTCATTCGGTACAACCGCTATAAAACATGGAAAATGTTGTAATATTTTAAAAACTTGTATTAAATACAAAATGTTTGATTGTCCTTTTCCTAGCTAACTAGATATCAGCCTGTTAGCATTGTTTGAAAATATCGTCATTCGGTAAAACCAAAAGTGTCATTCGGTAAAACCGAAATTTTGGAAGACTTTTTGGTGTCAAATTTTGTCCATCTTGTAAAAAAATGATAAAAGCGGTGTAAAAACCACATAATCTCATTTTTAACACTTAATAAAACTTCAAAATTAGTTATATCTCCATTATGTTTTTTTACACTTTTAAAAATCTTATTCATCAATGACCCATATACAAAGTTGTCAGTTTTTCTATTCAGACTGTCAGTGTCATGTTAAGAATGCTGCATATTGTTCGATTTTTGCAGTTCATTAAAAACTTTACTGCATTTTAATGACTGATTTTAAGGATATTTTGGTGTAATTTTGTACAATGAGAAACTCTGCTGTAAGTCGGCACTTGATGCTCAATGTAAAATCTGAAGTGAAACCAATTCAGCTCTGTGATATACAGTAATATGTGGTTTCACTGTTAGCTTTTCGCTGTCTTACCCTCTTCCTGTCTCTCTCTCTCTCTCTCGGTAATAGGCTGAATGGTGCAGGTTGGAGTTCAGAGAGAGGCTTTATTAGCTGTGGTCCAAATAAGATGAGACACGAAACGACAGGAACAGACTGAGAGCTACCGTGACCCAGATTTTGGTCAGTTTTGTGTGCAAGACTCTCACTTTCTCTCTTTCATTTTCCTCACCCACACACACAGACCTGGTCTGAAGAAAAAAACAAAAAAACAGAGCATAAACGTTGCTAGACTTTCATCTCAACCCCCTAAAAATCTGTGATTAACTCAGCTGTCAGCACCCTTAAAAATGTGATTATCTCTTTATACATTTGCTGAAAACAGCGGCTGCAGTAAGATATCTGAGGTTGGCTCTATATAATATAATATTATATAACTGTACTGTACAGAAATATATTTATTATATTATATTATATTATATTATATTATATTATATTATATTATATTATATTATATTATATTATATTATATTATATTATATTATATTATATTATATTATATTATATTTATTATATTATATTATATTATATTATATTATATTATATTATATTATATTATATTATTAAATTTAAAAAAAAGCCACAAAAGAATAGGCCAGGCTCCCTTAAGGTTAAAATTTATTGGAGATGACTGCTAGATTAGAAAACTGCATCTGGCAGGATGTAGAGTATTGTGGGTACAAGCATTCGCTATGTGGATATGTTTCCTTGATTGGCAGGTCTGGTTCACTGTGATGCGACTGCTGCTTTGTCAGGTGTGCTGTTGAGTGACAGCACGTGTATTAGTGTTATCTGCTATATTCAAATATTCAGAATAGAACTTGTGACACATAATTGTTCAGCATTTTATCTAATGCATTGACATACTAAAGAACATTTCTTGCAGTTTCTCAAGAATCGTTGTCTTATCTAAATATCTGAGCGGTAAATTTTTTATTTAGATGGCTGAGAGAGACTGAATATGTAAGGCGAATTTACGTATTCAGGGCACGTCCTGAACTTTGGAAGGTGAACTGGGACTCAGTACAGATGGCAAGGGAAAAAGGGAGCAGAGCCTGACATGTCCTGTCATTTACCCAGACGGTACGTACGCCTGTGTAAGTGAGTGTGGTTATCTGCATTTTATGTCAGAGAATTGCTGTCATGCGCTGTCAGTTGTGGAGAGGCTAGTAATGACACATATTTATCTACCCATATGTGCATGAATGTGGGTAACATTGCATTTAAACACTTAGAATTCCATCAAAGGAGAGAGTGGTTGGAGCTGTGGTGGTTAGCGCACATGCTGTACAGACACCTGTACATTGAGGCATGGTGCTCTTATGGGTGCTGGTTCATTTACCATCCATCCATCCATCCATCGGCAACTCACAGTTATCCATCCATCCATCCATCCATCCATCCATCCATCCATTCGCAACTCACAGTTATCCATCCATCCATCCATCCATCCATCCATCCATCCATCCATCCATTCGCAACTCACAGTTATCCATCCATCCATCCATCCATCCATCCATCGGCAACTCAGTTATCCATCCATCCGTCCGTCTGTCCATCCATCCATCCATTTCCAACTCACAGTTATCCATCCATCCATCCATCCATCGGCAACTCACAGTTATCCATCCATCCATCCATCCATCCATCGGCAATTCACAGTTATCCATCCATCCATCCATCCATCCATCCATCCATCCGCAACTCAGTTATCCATCTGTCTGTCCATCTATCTATCCATCCATCCATCCATCCATCCATCCATCCACAACTCAGTTATCCATCCATCCATCCATCCATCCTCCGCAACTCAGTTATCCATCCATCCATCCATCGGCAACTCACAGTTATCCATCTATCCATCCATTGGCAACTCACAGTTATCCATCCATCTGCAACTCAGTTATCCATCCATCCATCCATCCATCCATCCGCATCTCAGTTGTCCATCCATCCGCAACTCAGTCATTCATCCATTTATCCATCTGCAACTCAGTCATCCATCCATCCATCCATCCATCCATCTGCAACTCAGTCATCCATCCATCCATCCATCCATCCATCTGCAACTCAGTCATCCATCCATCCATCCATCCACAACTCAGTTATCCATCCATCCATCCATCCATCCATCCATCCATCGGCAACTCACAGTTATCCATCCATCCATCCATCCATCCATCCATCCATCCATCCATCGGCAACTCACAGTTATCCATCCATCTGCAACTCAGTTATCCATCCATCCATCCATCCATCCATCCATCGGCAACTCACAGTTATCCATCCATCCATCCATCGGCAACTCACAGTTATCCATCCATCCATCCATTTGCAACTCAGTCATCCATCCATCCATCCATCCATCCATCAGAAACTCAGTTATCCATCCATCCATCCATCTGCAACTCAGTTATCCATCTCTGTCCATCCATCCATCCTTCCGCAACTCACAGTTATCCATCCATCCGCAACTCAGTTATCCATCCGTCCGTCCATCCATCCATCCATCCATCTGCAACTCAGTTATCCATCCATCCATCCGCAACAGTCATTCATCCATCCATCCATCTGCAACTCAGTTATCCATCCGCAACTCAGTTATCCATCCATCCATCCATCCATCCATCCATCCATCCATCCATCCACAACTCAGTTATCCATCCGTCTGTCCGTCCATCCATCCATCCATCCATCCATCCATCCATCCATCCTCCGCAACTCACAGTTATCCATCCATCCATCCATCCATCCATCCATCCAATTTCCCATTCATTCATTCATTTAGAAACTCGGCTTTTGTTCAGTTCAACTCAGTTCAGTTACTTTTCTTTAACAGTAATGCTGCTAGGTAATTGCTAGGGTATTCTGAGTGGTTGCTAAGGTATTCTGGGTGGTTACTAGGGTGTTTTGGCTAGTTACGGGGGGTTGCTTACTTGCTGAAGTAAAAAAAAGAGCCCATTCCCAAGTCTTCACGAGGTCCAATGCTTTAACAAACACCACTACTGTAATAAAGCCTCAGTGTTTGTCTGTATAGCATGTCCTGACCATTTGACCCCAGCTGGTCTGTAAACGGCAGTGTCAGCAGGGTTCCTATAAGACTGGCCTAGATGTGGTTCGCGAAGTATGCACTAGCCCTGGCGCCCACAGCCGGCCGCAGCGCCTGGCACGGTGTGCCTGTTAGTGGTGGGTGATTTATGGGGATTAAGCGGGCTTGTTGGCAGCGTGCTACTTATGGGCATCCAATTTACTGCCTGTTTCCTCCTCCTCCTCCTCTTGCCCTCCTTACTCTTCCATAACTCCGTGGGTGCTGTAGACCCTGGCATGGTGGATGATCCTTTAGACGTAGCGGGATGCACAATTCTTTCAGGAGCTTTTTATAGAGCCTCAATTAGTCTTGGAAAGCGTGAAGGAATATTCCGGATGGATTTGTAGTAGCGGCAGTTGTCCCAGTACAAGTGGGAGGCACGGAATAGTCCTCTGCCATGTTGATTTCTTTGCTCTACAAGGTGTATCCAGCACCTGATGTACTAGTTTTGTCTGTTGCCGTCTGTTGTCTGTTGAAGTCCATCCCAGCTATGCAGTTTTGCTACTGATCTACTCAAATATGGAAGCTAAAGTAATGTCAAGAGGATATAGGAGGTTTGAATATTAAATAGACTTTGGTAAAGAAAATTGTTCTTTCCATTGTGTTTTCTGCTGTTGGCTATGCATACTGACCTGACATTTTTCAGCAAAATGTTCCTTATTCTTCATCCCCTTGAACTTCACTTCACTTTTTAAGCAGTTTTCACACTTAATTTGATTGACTTGTCCAAATCGGAGTTTGATTCCACCCTTTAGTCCTGAACCAAGGTATGGTTACAAATACATGAGTACCACAGGGTTGCCAGGTTTTCACAACAAGACCCGCCCAATTGCTACTCAAAACTAGCCTAAAATTATCCCAATTGTGGGGTTCCCCAGTAAAAAGCACATTCCAGGGGGTAAAATCCTTGTTTTTGGCAGGGTTCCCTTGGTAAAATTTGCATTCCAGGGGCTAAATATCATGTTATTTGGGGTCGCTTCAACCCGCGGACATGAAAAACAACCCAGAGCAACAGTGTTAAAGTAGCTCAGTTCCACAGGACAACCGCAGACTTGGCAACACTGGAGTACCATCGTGGTGGCAGCTGTTTACCAGTTTTGCTAGGAAACAATTAGCGATTGTCAAGTCAAAATGTCCACCAGCCGACTAGTCAATCAGTTTAAGTCTACAGTAGGTTTACTTTTTTTAACTTTTGGTTTTAGCTATATTATTTCTCACAGCTGTGCTGTTAAGGGTATGAATTTATATACAATTTCTTCAAGAAGACATTACTATGCTAATTGTGTGTTGTGTTTTGATATTACACGGATGGCAAGGTAATAAATGGCATGAAATAAACACATTGCAGTTTGCAAATATTATATATTGATAATATACCCAACTGTTCAAAAGTATCAGGTCAGAATGATTTTTAAATATTTTTGAAAGAAGTCTCATATGTTCATCCAGGCTGCATTTATTTGATCAAAAATACAGTAAAATAGTAATATTGTAAAATTGTATTATTTATTCTTTTAAAAAGTCTAGCTTATTATTATCAATGTTAAAAGTATTCGTGCTGCTTAACATTTTTTGTGGAGTGATCTTTTTTTCAGGATTCTTTGATGAATAGAAAGTACAAAAGAAAAAGATTTATTTAAAATAAATATCTGTTGTGACATTATTAATGTCTTTACTGTCACTTTTGAACAATTTAATGTGCTTTTGCTAAATGAAACTATTCATTTCTTTAAAAAAAACAAAACCAAAAAAAAAGTATATTGTGAAGAGTTTAAGCCACACAGTTATGAAAAATCCACAATCCACATTTTTTCATGGTTTTGGTTTTGTAAGCACATCTCCTCAGAGTCCTGCAGAGCTGTGTTTTATCTCACTAAACATTTCACTACATCTGCAGTCAGTTTTAAAATAAACCGATAAAGAAAAAACATGAAAGGCAACCTCAAATGATTTACTTCCATGTCTGGTGGCTTGGTCACCACTTTTCATGCGCGGTAAACTTCTCCGGCTCACCCACTTTCCTATCATGCTCTGAATGTGTGGCGTGTCCCAGAGGAGACCTTAGCCTAGATATTAGAAATATCTCCAGCGCCTCAGGAGAATGATGCACCAAACCTCGCCTTATGTCTCGTGGAGGAAGAGAGGAGGGCAAATCACAGAGAAAAATATTTAGTTTTTGCCTTCATGGAGAATCTGTCATCAAGCTAATATATTTCTGACAGGAAATGTGAAATTATTATTTTTTTGCTTCATGAGAACCAGAGAGTTAAAGGAGTCATGAACTGATATAGAGTTGTCAAAAGTACTGACTTCAGAACCAATCGGTACTGAAATTTTAAAAATGTGATGCTTTGAGCGCTGTTGAGCGGATTGGTAAACACTTCTGATTTGCCATTGTGTTGACGCGCTCATCGGATATGTCTGTGATTGGCTACAGTGCACTGGCATGTTAGTGAGATGACGAGGAGAGAAGAGCGATACAGGACTAAAAATAACATTACCTTTCAAAGGATCCTAATGCTAGGAATATAGTTATTTATTTTCAACAATGTGAATGTCTCAGTTGAGCTTTATTTATTTGTATTCGATACATTTCACTGTGTATTCCTTGGAAATCAATCACAAATTCAGAGCAGGCTTTGCAAACAGACTTTTACGAAATGGACTCGACAATAATGTGACAACATGTAAGTAACTGTGTTAATTCTAATGCCTGATCTGATACGTAATGATTTATGTACAGTCAGATGTTCTTTATGTGTCAGTAAATCAAACCAGTGACTAAACGGTCAACTTCACATAGTTTCTCTTAGCAGGATGAAAATAATCTGTTATTTAAACTTTGATTAAATTATAGAAAGCGATCAATGAACGCTCCCTTTACAATCACTGGAGCTGTCAATCAAACAGTGTGAGTTTATCAGTGACTGAGTTCTGGGCTCGTGCCAAAACTCCCATTATATTCAACAAATTTCTTATTTACATTGTGTTTGCACAGTTAGTCATGATGAAAGCATTCATTAGTGTGCAGAAATCGAGTTACAATGAAGAGATCACTGCATTTATGCACTCAGCAATACTGTGATGTTCATCAATGCAACCTTTCATGCCATGATCTAAATGTAATGCTATAATCAAGACTTTTCACGATTAGTAAACCTTGAGATCTGTAATAGTAAAAACCAACCTGGTCTCATAGGAGAGATGTACCAGTGGGCACGTTTTCGCGAGACACAAAATTACGTACCGACGAGTACGTCTCGCTGCAGTTTCTGACAGAAACGAACGCTAGAGGCCGGTAAAACGTCGATAAGCGCTTTTGCTCGTTTTCACGCACGGTTTCGACGCCGGCCGGGGTCGGAATATGGATTCGTAAAGACTTGTTTCGCTTTTTTTGCCCGTAACCAAGCTTGCTCGGTAGCTCGGCCGATACAGAGTTGGACTTACGGCGAGGAGTCGACTCCCCCTGCCTGGGTACGAATCCCGTGAAAGGCGACTGACGGCAAAAAAAAAAAAAAAAAAAAAAAAAAAAAAGAGCTCAAAGAGAGATCTAAACGAGCTGAAAAACGGACGCTTCTTACGTCACGTTTGCTTTTGTTAACACTATCGGGTAGGTTTAGGCGTAGCGTCGGTGGGAAGTTATTTTAAAACGCAACGGAGCGCAAATGTCAAATCGAGAACCGCGGCGATTCGTCTAAAAAGCAAGGTCATAAAAACGTACTGCATTCACCTTATTATCTGCTCCGGCAAAAAAAAAAAAAAAAAAAACACGCTTTTGGCGCCGCTCAGTGGACATTTCAGAGCGAAACTGCAGCGATATGTACTCACTGGTACGTATTTCGCGACTCGCGAAAACGTGCCCACAGGTACGTTTTCGTCATGAGACCAGGTTGGTAAAAACATGCTAAAAAAATTTTGAGAGAGTTCCACATGGAATATGTCAGCCAATCACAGCAGTGGGTGTTTACACTGAAGTATCGCAGCAGACATGCCTCTTAAAACAGAGCGTTCAAATAAGATCGCTAAAATCAGGGTAGGAAAAATGCTTTGATGTAAAAAAAGTTTTGATGTAAAATTCATAATAACATTATAAGTGCACCCCAGAAACATAAAACAAACAATGCAGTTCATGACCCCTTTAAGAAATTAATAGGAAGAGAGGTAAAGAATAGGACAAAAAGATGACATTGCAGTTCGAACCTCCTTAGCCCATATGAGCATCAAGACCCAATATATGTGAAGAACATGTGTTGACTGCTGGGCCACAATTCTATGTTTTTGTTTTGTTTTGTTTTTTTTGGTGCATGTTCGATACACAAAAGGTGAAGCAAACAATTGTATTTTTTCCCTGAAAGTGACAATATGACATTCACAGATTTTCAGTGCAGGACAGTGAGCCAGCTGGTCTGAATAGTATCAAGGATTATGCGATTCCAGATGTACAGAGCGAAGGTAAAGAGAGAGGCTAATGAAAATGGAAAGAAAAAGGCTAGAATGGGAAAATGTTTAGTGGAGAACTCGCTCTCCCTCTCTCCGAGAGATAATGGCAGTAATTGGACTGACTCACAGCTCCTCTCTGTGTGTTTCTCTCAGATAAAGAGCGCCGCGTGAATCTCTGCCGCTCTCTCTCCATTCGGAATTAAATGTTCTGCACACAATGTGCGGCGCGTGGCCAGGCGGTGGCTGAAGCTCAGGGCTGGAGCTCGAAATGAAATGGCTGTTTAAATCCCCTCGGCGGCGGCTTACAGTGGCCACTACCCCGGCCTGCTGAGCGGAGCCCAGGACTTTAGAGGATTTTTGCAGACTAGCCTCTCAAAGCTACTGCGCTCAGAACTGATGTGTTTGGGCTTTAACTTCGCAATACATTTTGTTTTTTTGTGGGGCAGACTAATTCTACTGATTTACTGGTATTAAAGCTTTACATTTCGGACGTGGGTTTGGAACTGAGCTTCTAAATCACATCCAAAATACTCCATATCTACATTGCAAGTAAATCTGAGACTACCAAATATTTTTAAAGGGATAGTTTCCCCCAAAATGACAACTGTGTCATCATTTACGTTCCAAACCTGTATGACTTTATGATGATCCTGTATGATCTTATATATATATATATATATATATATATATATATATATATATATATATATATATATATATATATATATATAATATTAATATCATATAATATATTTTTTTATATTATACAGTGCTCAGCGTAAATGAGTACACCCCCTTTGAAAAGTAACATTTTAAAGAATCTCTCAAAATGTTAACAAGACTAAGTTTAATATAACATCTGTTTAACTTATAACATGAAAGTAAGGTTAATAATATAACTTAGATTACACATTTTTCAGTTTTACTCAAATTAGGGTGGTGCAAAAATGAGTACACCCCACAACAAAAACTACTTCTTCTAGTACTTTGTATGGCCTCCATGATTTTTAATGACAGCACCAAGTCTTCTAGGCATGGAATAAACAAATTGGCGACATTTTGCAACATCTATATTTTTCCATTCTTCAAGAATGAGCTCTTTTAGAGACTGGATGCTGGATGGAGAGTGATGCTCAACTTGTCTCTTCAGAATTCCCCATAGGTGTTCGAAGCCATCAGTTCCAAAAACATTTATCTTGGTCTCATCACTCCAGAGTATAGAGTCCCAGTAGTCTTCATCTTTGTCAGCATTGGCCCTGGGAAACTCTAGACGGGCTTTTTTGTGCCTGGGCTTTAGGAGAGGCTTCTTTCGTGGACAGCACCCATGCATGCCATTCCTCTGCAGTGTATGCCATATTGTGTCACAGGAAATAGTCACCCCAGTTTGGCTTTCTACTTGTTTAGATAACTGCAGTGAACTTGCATGCCGATTTTCTTCAACCCTTCTCATCAGAAGACGCTCCTGTCGAGGTGTTGACTTCCGTGGATGACCTGGACATCTCTGTGAGATGGTTGCAGTTCCAAATTTTTGTACCACTTTTGCTACAGTATTCTGACTGATAAGTAAAGCTTTGCTGATCTTCTTGTAGCCTTCACCTTTCTGGTGTAAAGAAATTATTTTCTTTCTCAGGTCTTGTGACATTTCTTTTCCATGTGGTGCCATTGCTGACAGCATGAAATGGGAAGGGGTTTTAACACCCCTGTCTGCTGGGCACCTGTGTAATGAATAATTAGATTCACCTCTGGTTGAATTCTTGTTAAATTAGACATTTGTAGTCTAAAATTTAGCTTTGCTCCAGAGACTTTCAGTGGGGTGTACTCATTTTTACATCACCCTAATTTGAGTAAAACTGAAAAGGTTGTTCTCCAAGTTATATTATTAACCTTACTTTCATGTTATAAGTTAAACAGATGTTATATAAAACTTAGTCTTGTCAACATTTTGGAAATTGTTTTTGTGTTCATTGAGATTTTGTTTAAAATGTTACTTTTCAAAGGGGGTGTACTCATTTACGCTGAGCACTGCATATTTTTTTTTTTTTATTTTTTTTTTTTTACATAATATATTTTTATTTTATACATATATTTATATCATTACATATTGATTACAATATTATTATTTTTTTTAAGTATGTTTCAACTGTTTTTGTTTGTTTGTTTGTTTTCTCATTTTTACAATACAATGAAACTGTCAACTTTGGACCCCATGTCAGTGTTTTTTTTTTTTGTTTGTTTGTTTTTTTTTTGTTTGTTTTTTTTTCCCACCATTGATATACTGTTTTATGTTTTAATTAATGTTTTTAATTTTAATTTGTTATTATTTTTTACATTGTTTATTTTTATTTTATACATTTGAACTTAATGTTTTGAACTTTTTTAATTTTAATTTATATATATATATATATATATATATATATATATAAGTTTAGTATTTGAAGTTCAACTTTGTTTAAACAAATTAGAAATTTTTATATATATAATTTGTGTATATATATATATATATATATATATATATACACACACACATTTTATGTAGCTTAATTCCAATTTTATTTTTTAAGTATATTTTATCGTTTTAATTTTAGTTAGTGATAACACTATAGAAAATTATTTTCATGATTTGTTATCACAACATTTTTTCTTTTGTCAAATCAACTTAGGTAATTAACGTGGTTCAGATAACATAATATTTTGAGTTTCTTTTGATTAAACCAATCACTTTCATTTTATTAACACAAATTTTTAATTTCAATGAACTCAAAATTTTAAGGCAACTTAATTTTTACTTTTTTTTTTTATTTAAAATACTTTTTTAAGTGAAAACAACAATTCTTTTTTACAGTGTACCCCATTTGAACAAAAAGAACAAAAACAGGGTCATTCAGTGTCATACAGGTGTGTAACAACATGATTGCGAGTAAATAATGAGAGAAATTTCATTTTGGGGTGAACTATCTCTGAAAAATGTTGCTTTTTATTTTGGTAGATTAGATCAGAAAGCTATAGACTCATGTCCTGAACTCAGGTTGTTCAGCTGTGTTATGTCTTAGAGGCATCGACTCATCCCAGTCGATACATCTCGAGGTGTATCGATTTCTAAGTGATGCCATGTTGTTCGGTCGGCCTGCCTGAGCAGTTAGCGCCGGTCCCTGCGGTCTCTTCCTCGTCTGATTGCTGTTGTGGGGCAGAGCGCAGTGAGGTGGAGCTGGTTTTGATCTGCTGATGGCTCTGGCACCTGTAGTGATGCTGCAGTGCCACTGAGGCCAATTAACACATGAAAGGTGCTTCCCACCACCCAAGAGGACAGGGCTGGTTGCGGAAGTGAAGGAGGCGATGGTGGAGGTGCACAGGAAACTGAGCTGGCACTGTTTGCATTGACAAGGTGAGAGGCGAAAGAGAAATGAGAGAGAGCTGATGAAACAATTTAGTGCTTCCTCCTGCCTCTTCCCTGCTTCGGGGAGAGAAAACACTGCGAGAAAACAAGCCAAAACCTCCTTCAGAAAGAGCGATGTCACGCCGTGGAACATTATTAGCATCAACAATATTAACATTTAACATTTTCTGCAAGTTGTCATCTATAGGGCTTTCAGAAGGCATTCTGGCCTGCTAAAGTTTTTATTCCAGACTTGAATATGTTAGTTTGTGAGAGAGAGAAAAAAAACAAGGAAAAAAACACTCTTTTACTTTAAAGTGTAGATTTGTAACATCTTTGTTTATTGCTAGTTTTAGAATTTAATTCATATCTGCTTATTTTTTTTAATCCCAGTGTACTATATATATATATATATATATATATATATATAGTATAAACAGATACTGTAAAATAAACGGAATAATATTGAAACTACATAAATGTAATAGAAATATATTTATTTATTTATACACATATCATGGTTTATTCATTGTTTAAATATGAAGTAGTGCTGTCAATTGATTAAAAAATTAACTAATTAATCACATTTTTTCTGTAATTATTCGCGATTAAAAAAATTGGGGTTTAATATTTTTATATTGTAATAATTTCACAGTTAGTCTCCAAATTAATGTAGAAGCAACTTAAAGACAGTATATTTTAAATATTTGTTTAATGGCATCTTTTTATGAATGAAGGCCAGTATCACTGATACTAATACTGCTACTGGTGTCTCCATGAAATTGATTTTTTTTTAAACGTTAACTGACATTTAACATTACAGTATAACCTATATAAGCTATCAATTTCAACATTTATTAGGCTTTTAAAAAATAAGTGAACTTAAAACAATCTTCACATAAACCCATTATAATAAATAGTTATCAAACACTTTACATTCTTCACTGCATAAATTATTAATTACATATAGATTAATCCTTATTAAAGCTACAGTTTTCTCTGTTACCTTTGCTCTTTGATTAACATTAATGACATACATCACAGCAACTGGTTTATTATGCTACTGTCACTTTAAGAGCTGCCGTTGCTGAACATGATGTGGATCTGATGCGCATCTTATTTGCGCATCTCACAACTCTTTAAGTTCATTTAAGATGTTATTTAACCCATTTAAGACTGCTCCTATCAGCTTACTCGACACAATGGGCATGTTGGCATATTTCTGTGTGTTATTGTTTGTTCAAGCGCGAAAGAGAACTCGTGTATTTCTGTGCACACGAGTTGTGTGTGTGTGTCACACATTCAGCGCGTTCTCGTTTGTCTTGTGGCACTTGAATGGTTTAAAAGCATTTTAAAAGTGTGTGAATGAGAGCGTGATTATATAACGTAAAGCTAGCCAAATTATGACGGAAAAACGGATGCTGCATTATCTTTTGACGTGTTAAACTGAAAAAAATTCCACATGCGTTAACGCGCTAATTTTAACAGCACTATTATAAAGGTTTTTGAAAGGTTGCACAATATGACATTTTACAACATGAACTAACCTTGCTTTGTCATAAAAAAGTAAAATAATCTGTTATTTCAAAAGACTTATCATTCTTTTCTCTTTCTTTGAACTTAGTGTTTCAAGAATGTCATCTTGCTTTTTTTTTTTTCTTGTTTCCCTTTTTTAGATATATATACTCATTATAGAATACAAGTTATTGTATGCATTAATTGCGTTTTTATGGTTTTTTTGCGTGTCATGTCATAAGACCAATTTGGTAAATTCTAACAGACTTTCCAATGCTATGGATCCATGGGTATTAAAATTATACCACAACACTTAGGTTAAATGAATTCAAAATGTCTTTTATCTCTTCCCTTGCAGCCCTTGCTGGGAGTGAATGAGATGCCGTGTCGAGGCTAGAGGCAGCGGTGGACTGTTCCCGAGTCAGTGGAAAGCCCCTCTAGATGAGCCAGTCACAGCCACCCAGCTGCACGGTATAGGAATAAGGATTTAATATGTCAACAGAGGCCGAGCTCCAGCCTGCTGCCAGACCCAGCGTCAGAAAGGATTCCAAGAAGAGAGGTACGAGGCCCTCATACGGGCGCATGTGTAAACAGACAAACACACACTCACGCCCGGGGGTTTGTTCAGTCTGTGGGGGTCGGCTTTAATATCACAGGCATACTGTGCAGATACTGCACACACAAACAATCACACATGCACAACACCATAGTGCTTCGAATACAGAGTGGATTGGAAGATTCGCTGAGGTCTTGTTTGTCACGTTTGGACAGAACTGAATGAATTTGTTTCCCATGCATTTTTACATTTAGATAGATAGATTGATAGATACTGTAGATAGATACTGTAGATGAATAAGTGTGTTTGTCTTTTTCCTTTTAAAAGCTAAGGGGATTTCCCACAGTGCTAAAACAACTTCCTTGTTCTGACTTACTCATAAAAACAGTCTTTGCCGTCATCTAATGCCGTAATAATGTAACTTTCACTGATATTATTGACGGACCCTTTCTCAGTAACAAATACGGCATATTATTTATATAAAATATTATTTATTGAACAACAATATTTTACGGAAGAGGATTAGGGCCAAGCAATAATAAAAAAATAAAACCATCTCGAGATTAAAGTTGTTAAATTTCGAGAAAAAACTTGTTAAATTACAAGAAAAAAGTCGAGATAAAATGTTGAGAATAAACTCATTAAATTACGAGAAAAAACTCGTTAAATTTCAAGATAAAGGTCGAGATAAATTGTTGAGAATAAACTCGTTAAATTACGAGAAAAAAACTCGTTAAATTTCGAGAAAAAAGTCGAGATTAAATGTTGAGAATAAAGTCATTAAATTATGAGAAAAAAGTCGTTAAATTACGAGAACAAATTTGTTAAATTATGAGAAAAATGTCATTAAATTTCGAGAAAAAATTCGAGATAAAATGTTGAGAATAAAGTCATTAAATTAACAAATTTATTCTCATAATTTAACAAATTTGTTCTCGTAATTTAATGACTTTTTTCTCGTAATTTAATGACTTTATTCAACATTTTATCTCGACTTTTTTCTCGTAATTTAACGATTTTTTTCTCGTTAAATTTAATGACTTTATTCTCAACATTTTATCTTGACTTTTTTCTCGAAATTTAACGAGTTTATTCTCAACATTTTATCTCAACCTTTTTCTCGAAATTTAACGAGTTTTTTCTGGTAATTTAATGACTTTATTCTCAACATTTTAACTCAACCTTTTTCTCGAAATTTAACGAGTTTTTTTCTCGGAATTTAACGAGTTTATTCTCAACATTTTATTTAAACTTTTTTCTCGAAATTTAACAACTTTAATCTCGAGATGGTTTTATTTTTTTATTATTGCTTGGCCCTAATCCTCTTCCATAATATTTAAATGAACAACAATAGCCATTATTAAAGACAATAGGAAATAAACACAAGTAAACAGTTCAGTAAAATGTACAAAAGCAGTGCTTTAGTACAGGATTTCAGTTAAACATAGCCTAAATATAAAGTTATGAAATTTTATTTTCCCCTTAACCCAAATCTTTTTGCTCTGGAACAAGTAATAGATTAATAAAACCAAAGATTGCCCATTTGATATACACCAAATGAATTATATCTCATGTTTAAACACTATCTACATAAGAGCCAGCAGCAAATTCCCGAAGAACTGGCCGAGATGAAGCTGTGGGTACATGAGCGCTGAACACCCGCTGATGGCCTGGAGCTCATATCTAAAATAGGCGCTATGTTTATATATGAGTCACATATTTGAGATCTATACTACTACATTCTCCCCTAAAAAACTAAATTTCGTAACAAAACAATAGTAGTATTTAAAAAAAATAATAAAATAATAAAATAAATAAATAAATAGTATATTTGTTCGCCATGACAGTCGCCACAAACGGAGTGATACAAACGGTGAAACGGTATGAGTGCTGATACTGGAGTAACATCGCACAAAATCATTCATTATTTGGTGCTCATGAAACCCTTCTTCTGTGTGGCAGTGCTTTTCAGGATTCTTTGATGAACAGAATTTTATTTATATTCAATGTGTTTAAATGGATGAGTTGAGGAATTGAATTATCAAACTCATCAAGTTTATTTATTTATTATATTTCGAATCTACAGTACAATACTGTAATTCTTTAAATAAAGATTGACTTCTTCCACACTCTAAAAAATAAAACATTGGTTTCCCACTAGAATTTTTAACTTAAGCCATTTGGGAGAATTACATTAATTCAAAGCAATATTTTGAGTTGAGCCAACATAATGTTTTAAGTAAGGTGAAGACGTTTTTTTTTTTTTGCCACAATAAAAACACATTTCTAAGTAACATGAACTTAATAATTGTCAACATGAATGCAACTAACAATGTTTTAAGTAAGGTGAAGACGGTTTTTTGCCACAATAAAACGCATTTCTAAGTAACATGAACTTAAAAATTGTCAACATGAATGCAACTTTTTAAGTTGATCCAACATAATGTTTTAAGTAAGGTGAAGATGCTTTTTGGACACAATAAAACGCATTTCTAAGTAACATGAACTTACCAAGCAGCGCTTGTCACCATGATGGTAAATCTCCAAAAACCCATATTAACAAAACTCTTCTAAATTAGCATAACAAAACACTAATTACTGCTAAATCTCCCTTACCATTAATCTTGTGCTAAAAAACATTATATAACACTTAATTTTAGCATTTACTCTCCCTTTCAAGTGCAATGGGCAAAGCATGATGGGAAATATAAATCCCAGCCCAGTTTCACTTAAGTTCGTCTAAATTAAAAGAAGTGTTCATACAACTCAAAACAATGAAATGTTTACACGTCATCAGATTGTATTTTACATTAACAGAACTTAAATAAAAATTAAATACATTTTTGATTAACTGAAAATGTTAAACTATGACAAGTCATGATAGTATATCGAATCAATAGGCATAATTTGTGTGTCATCCAAGCTCAATAAAATAACAATTACAAGTAAAAAGTCTAACAGCATTTTAGAACTTGATTTTTTATTTCACAACTATATATATATTAAAGTAATGACTAAAGGTCCCCTGAATTAGTTTTTAGAGTGCATGAAAGTTAAAGTGAGTGGGAAAGTTCCCTGGTGGATGCATTATAGTATTTATGTTTTTTTCAGCATGTCTTCATATGCACACTGCCTTGTGTTTTTCTGCTTAGAATGATCATTTACCATATTTTCCATGTCATCACCCTCATCTTTGCTGTGGTTCACACAGTAATGGGTACTCAGACAGATGTTTGGTGATGGGACCAGTGCCAAGGGGCCTGTCGGTCATTGTATGGGCACCGTATAGAGGGGACAGGCTGTTGCCTCTCTTGTTATAATGAGTCTTATTGCACTGCCCTCTTGTGATGCGCCACCTGTTCCTTAGCGGCCACACAATGGCGTTTTGTGCCAGGCCATGAGCCCATGAGACCGTAGCGGCACAGCTGAGGGGTGTGATGACACCAGATGTCCCATAGAGCTAGGAAATGGAGATCATACAACTAGAGCTGTGGTGTCTCTGTCTGACTTTTACATAGCATTGTATTGTCTACAAACATGAACTTTATGAACTTCTCACCTCTTTTAAAGAGCGAGATATTCACATAACATCATATACTGTTTCTTAAAGAATGAAAAAAATGAAAATTCTGTCATTAATTACTCACCCTCATGTAGTTCCACACTCGTAAGATTTTAATGAAATCTGAGAGGTATATGACTCCTCCATAGATAGCAATATAATCACCACTTTCGAGGTCCAGAAAGGTACTAAAGACATTGTTCAAACCATCGACTGCAGTGGTTCAACCTCAGTGTTATGAAGTGACGAGAATACTTTTTGTGCGCAAAAACAAAACGAAAATTTATTCAACAATATCTTCCCTTCTGTGTCATTCTCATATGTTGTTAACGTTCAGCGCTTCCAGTTTCTACCTCAGAACGCCAGCGGCACTTGAAACGCTTCTTACTGGATCTCACACTGTTTAGTGATCGAGATTGGTCAGCGTAAACGAATGATTTCGTTCTGAGCTCGTGCTGCTGTCTTTCTAATAAATGGTCCATGCGGCGTGGTTTATACGAGTAGCCCTGTTCTGCTTTTGGCACGTTTAAGGTTTCTCAACAGAAATGGCAGCGCTTATCAGTTATCAAATTGTTATCAGTCAAGGTTTATGGCTACACCTGGCCTAAAATCTAGTGCTGTCACCGTGTGTTGACGATGTGTGTAGTTATAGACAAGCTGTGGGCCGTTTAAAATTCAACCCCGGACAAGGCACTTTGGTCTCTTTGCTTGAAGTGCTCATCATTTTAGTTATAAGTCTCACAGATACAGAAATAATACACTCAAGGAAAGTCAACAGGAGAATCCTTCCACCCTTTTTTAATTCTTCAAACATTGTTGTAGACCATGTTTTTTTTGGTTAGAATAGATATATATGAAACAACAGTGAAAGACTAGATCATTAACCTTTCTTTTTTTACCCTGTAGCAAACAAAAACAGATATAATTATGCCTCTGAGGAGGCACATGCACACATATGCTTTTCCTGTCAATTGCATTGCCTTGAATATTTAAGCACTAAATAGTGCTTATTCTCAACCAGTCAACAGGAACAAACAACATCCACCTGTCTCTTCACCATCTTCATAACAAGCCTGACCTGCATCTCCGTTCCCTATGGAATGGATGTAATTGCACCTGCTGTCTTTTCCCCTAGAAACCATTTGAGCGGGACAAACTATTGCGAATCCTTCTGTTTATGACCACGAAACGCCAATAATCTGTTGCTAATGACAAAGACCTTCCACCCCTATGGGAACCGGTTTAATATGACCTACAGGATGCGGTTAATGACAGCCTTCTCCTCTTTCAAAGAAATGATCTGATCCTCCTATGAGCTGCTCTCTCCACATTGTACGTGCCTTACCAAGAATGCAACAGTGGCCAATAGTGGAGAATGTGGCCTATTACTGCTTTGACTAACTGAAATGGTCATATTTACAAGCACACACCACCAAAATGTAATGTTGGACAGATGGAAAAAAAAAGAAACATATATATTAGTGCTGCCAAATGATTAATCATGATTAATCACATCCAAAAATAAAAGTTTGTGTTTACATAATGTATATGTGTGCACTATATATATTCGGTATGCATTTATTTTATTTTTTTATGAATAATATAATAAAGATTTTTTTTTTTTTTAAGAAAATCAGTGGAAACCAAAATTGTTTGGTTACCAACATTCTTCATAATATCTTTTATGTTCTGCATAAAAAATAAAAAAAAAAGAAGAGAGAGAGAGAAACACATGCAGGTTTGGAACGACTTGAGGGTGAGTAAATTATGCTTTTAAATAAGCTAATCAAGGGAAGAAAAAAACTTAATTTACTGCTTATTAATAGTTAGTAAGGTAGTTGTTAAGTTTAGGTATTGGGTAGGATTAAGAATGTAGAATAAGGTCATTCAGAATAAGGCATTAATATGTGCTTAATAAGTACTAATAAACAGCCAATATTTTATTAATATGCATGCTAATAAGCAAATAGTTAAAAGACCCCAAAATAAAGTGTTACCAAAATGAAAATCCATCCAAAGAAACACTTCAGTGTTTTACCGCAAATTAATCTCAAACAGTCAATTTAGACAAACAAGGTTGTTTGACATGCCCTTGTTCTCAAAAAATATAAAAATGTAGAACAAAATTAGGCAAGGTGAAACAAAACCCACATGAAATACTTGTTCAAAATGCAATTCAATGTTGGGTTGCCACTTGACGTCCAGTGTAAAATGTGGTTCCTGAAGAACAATCAGTTGAAAAGCAAAGCTTTAGACAATAAAGACCACCCACCATCACAGCCATCAGGACACTGAAGTCTCGGGATTACATCAGCGTAATGACATTGGTACACACACACTGAGGTTTTAAACATGCCGCTAAATTAATTGAGGAATAATGAAGCAGGGTTTTATGTGCAGTTGGGTCCCGGAGGTCCATAGAGGAAGAGCATAATAATAAGGAGAGAATACACACACACACCATAATAACACTTTACACACACACACACACTCTCTCTCTCTCTCTCTCTCTCACACACACACACACACACACACACACACATACACACACACACACGTGTGTGTGAGAGTAAGTGCTCTTGGGGCAAGGTGTAATGAATATGAATGTCATTAGGGCACATTAGAACACCGCAACTAATAAATAAAGCATTCACTGCAGTGTTGATGAGCTCATCCCAGCTGCATTCAGGCCTTTCTCTCCCAACCCCTCCCCTTCTTATTTTTTCTAATTAATAACACAAATAGGAGTGAATTAAGCCCTTTATTTAACCTCAGCTATTGAGGAAGTGACAAGCGGCTAATCTGAAGTTATGTGTGTGTGTTTTCATGTTGCTGAAAAGGGTATAGTAAAAATCACAAGATAAAATGCACAATTCAGAACGATACTGTGAAATCGAAGCAGACTAGGACATTTTCTTCATTAACACTTTATGTTACAGTGTCCTGTTACATGTACTTTAGTACTTTAGTTTAACTTATGCATGATTACATGCAACTAACCTTAAACCAAACCCTAACCCTAACCCTATAGTAAGTTCATGTAGTCAATTAATATTACTCTGTACTTAAAGTCGTCATGAAATCAAAATTGACGTTATTTACTTTGTTAGTGCATATTACTAGTCTTGTGGTGAACAATTAAACCGTGCAAGTTAATACACACACAAAAAAATAGTTTGTCGTGGTAAATCTGAAAAGTTACTTCCGGTCTGGAATGGCGTTCCTTCCCTGATGACGTAAGTTTGATGGCTTCGGTTGAAAACACTTAAACCACTCCCCTCCAACCGTTAGTTTGCTATGAGCGAGAGATGGAGAGGAGGAGCGCTAAAGTAAAACTCTGCCCTCTATTCAATATTCCGTTTCACTTGGAAATACATCACAACATTGGAGAAAAGTCGTTTGCAACTTGCAAAACACAGGGGGCCCTATAATACACCCGGCGCAATGCGACGCAAGGCGCAGCGCAAGTGTGTTTGCTAGTTTGCGTCCGGCGGCGTTCGCGTTTTCCCGTTCAGCGCCACGTCCTTAAATTAGTAAATGCATTTGCGCCAGTTAGTGCGCCCATGGGCGTGCTGGTCTAAAAAAGAGGTGTGTTCAGGCGCATTGCTGGCGCATTGCTATTTTAAGGAGCTGAAAATAGACTGCGCCATAGACCAACTCAAACCTGGTCTAAAGTCTCAAGTCAATGGCGCAATATTTTTTTGTTAGAGCGCGTTGGTAGAAACTGCGCCTCTGTGCGCGTCCACAGTGCACGTTGACTTTGCTTATTACACACAGGGATGCGCATCACACAAACATGCCAAATATTAAAAACAAAAGGATTACAGTGTAAAAGAATATTATTGTGTAGGCTACATAAATATAAAAATGTAATGATGAATAGTCAGTGCGTGTATTAGAATTAAGCGACCTATTTTCAATTCAGCCTATTACTACTTATAATGATTAACGAAATTGGCTAATTAATTGAACAATCGTGCCAATACACACACATATATATTAACTAACTCATCGCGCGGAGCTATTTGAAAGCCTGCATTTGCAAGCCCGCTTTAACTTCGCGCACGAGCAGATCGGTTTCTTCCCTTGAAAAGCATTCAGCTTTTCCGCCAACAAATTCCGCCATGTAAATAGCAATCCGCCATGGAGCGAGTGCATCTCGCTCTTAAAGGGAATGGGAGATGACACTCTGATTGGTTTATTGAACGTTACGCCCATTACTCATTAAGAGAATAGGGACAACCCATTTCACGGACCGTTTTTCCATCGTTAAAATAGCAAAAGTGGATTTGGACACGCCCTGAGTGCACCTGCGCCGTGCGCTTTACACTTTGTGTTTAGATTGTTAAAATAGGGCCCGGGGACTTTAAAGGGACAGTTCATTGCATTTGTCGTCTTTTACTCACCCCCAATTCCAAACCTGTATGAATTTCTCACTACTGTTGAACACAAAAGATATTTTAAAGAATGTTGGTAACCAAACAGTTGATGGACCCCACTGACTTCCATAGTAGGAAAAAAAAATATTATGGAAGTCAATGGCTACCCTCAACTGTTTAATTACTGACATTCTTTAAAATATCTTATTTTGTGTTGAACGGAAGAAAGAAATTCAATCAGGTTTGAAACAACTTGATGGTGAGTAAATTATGACAATTTTAATTTTTGGGTGAACTATCCCTTTAAATGTGTAATTACACTGTAACAAGGACACCTTAATATAAAGCGTAACCTTCTATAACACAATAGACTACTGTACTAATAATATTTTTTTTTTAATATTTTTCAGACAAATTAGGAATGAAAAAACACTATATAAATTGTTTTGGTTGAAATCAAGCAACACACACTGAAAGACTAATAACACTTTATTTTAAGGTGATGTAGTTACATGTTACTACATGTACTTACTATAGTAATAACAGTAAATTATGTATAAATACATAATTATAAACCAAACTTAATTCTAACCGTAACTCTATAGTAAGTACATGTAGTTAATTAATATTATTCAGTACTTATTTGAGTAAGTACAATGTAACTACATCATCTTATAATAAAGTGTAACTGAATTCTATATTTAAATGTAATGTAAATGTAATTCAATATCAAGGTACAGTTAAGGTTAGGTATGGGCAAGTGAACAGAACATTATTTGAAAAAAGAAAAACATTTCTGGCACCAGCGTTTGCACATTTCAACTGTAAATTTATGTAAAACCAACGCTATCTCACAGCCAATTCGTACGTATTTTTTTACGAGTTGGCTAATTTGTACAAACTCGTAGGATTTGTCTAAACCCCAGTGACAACGTACAAATTCATACGAATTAGTCACCTCATAAAATACGTACGAATTGCCATGAGATCGGGTTTGTAAAACACAGCAAAGTGGTCATAGAAAAATCTAAGATTTTTGCAAAATCTATGAATAGTCATATTTTTCATGAGATCAGGCTGTAATTTATTCATGCCACAATGCATGCTGGGAAACTGAGCTCTGGCACATCACACTATTACAGTTAATCTGTAAATATACAAAAGATTACTGTAATACAGACAGAAAATCAGTGTAATTTCCCCAGCACATGCGGCTACATCAATCATTTTCTGCTCCTGAAGTCACAGTATATCACTGACATTTAATTCTAATAAATTGTAGAAATATTACACTAAAAATTACACCTTAAGTACAGCAGGAATACACTGTATGTAGATTTTGTAATGCAGGTACACAAAAAGAAAAAAAAAAAACAGGAGGAAAAAGAGTTTGCTTTCATAACATGATGACTGCTGTTATTGTGGTCACGATCTTGTCAAGATCTTCGATTGAAGCTTTGAGTGTATGAAAGCAAACTGTAATTTCACATACATGCCTCCATAGTAAGAAGAAACATTGTTATCGGAAGAGGGAGGCGGAATGTTTTCCCTATTGTATTTTTAAAGAAGTTGTCAGATTCACAATACACCTCCTGTCAAACAAGAGCTTTAGTGGTAGGCATACATATAAGAGCACAAATTTAAAATACATAGTGTATAGAGTGTGTCAGTGAGTGTTGTGGTATTGTTCGACAGAGATACCGTAATCACCAGAACCGAGTGTTTAATTGATTTGGTTCTGAATTGTGCTGTCTGGTCTTTTGTTGAAGATGTGGATCACTGTCAGAGTTGACATGCAAGGGTTTATTAAGCTCTGAGACTGGTCATTAAGCTGTCCAGATCTCTGTCTCTCTTCCATATTAACATCTCTCATTCCATTTTTTAATCCAGAATTCCATTTTTTTTTTTTTTTTTTGCCACAAATCAGTGACTGGCAGCTTTAGATGGAGGTTGATTGCCAACGGGAGGGCTATGGCATCTAAACAATATTTCATCAAACATATGGACTAAGAATAAAACTGGAAAGGATTGTCAAATGAACAGAAATAGAACTGGATTAAAACCAAAGCAGATCTCTTTTCTGTGCTTCTGGTTAGCCGTCGTGCGACTGGTGGTTTATTATCTCCAGTGTTATTCAAAACTGAATTGAGAATACCTTTTAAATTTCTATTCAAATCCTGAATTTGAGTTGAGATAGAACACATAGTGCAGTAGAATTTGAATATAAGAAAGGAAAACTGAAATGGAATGAAAATCAGTGAAATTAAAGGAACTATTTTATGTTGTCAGTTATTATAATTTATAAAACGGTTAGTTCCTGTCCTTGATTCTGATTGGTCAAAAGCTGTACGATTCACGCTAAAACATGGCTATGACCGCTTCACCCAACGGTTCTGTGTATCACTACACAACACCCTTAGCAACCACTCTTAGCAACATAAAACTGTTTGTTCTCAATTGATATTTTTTATTGAAGCTTACTGTATTATGTAGAAGAGTGTTGTGAGAAAGAGATTGATTGAACGAGTTTATTACCTGCATTCAGATTTAGCATTTTCCTTCAGGTCAGTCCTATGTTCATAATAAAAAATCTGTTTAAATGTCTGATGTATTATCTTGTCCTTTTAACATTTAAGGGGTTTTCCCGTGACTGACAGCGCTAGTCAAAGCATTCGTCAGTTGCGTCTTGTTCCGTTTTCACAACAATTCAGTCTTTTCAATGTGACACACTCATTAAAACAGTCTTTGCTGCCATCTAATGGTGTAATAATGTAATTTATGTTGCTATTCTCGGTCAGGGAATATTTTTTCCGGGGGAGGGAAGGCTTTTAGTGAATTTACTTCATGAAAGTTGCATTGATACGTATTTTTGGCTTTAATATTTGTATTGTGTGGTAACCATTTTATAAAAGCAATAAGGTACTCGAGGCTAGTGCTGTATCGTGAATAAGTCACGGCTGAAGGGGTTACTCCGCTTCGCATCATGCCTAACAACACCCTTCAGCCGTGACTTATTCACAATAAGTCTGATCTCTCTAATTTACTGATTTAAGACATAATTCATGTCTGTAGTAACTTGTTCTGAACTGTCCCAAAAGTTTAATACTTAGGGTAGGAGTGTGTTTCATTTTTGAAGTCAAAAAAGTTCCTCTTCACAGCTGTAAGATTTCAGCTGTCACATCAGATATGGCTAAACTTATGAAATTTGTAAAACAAAAAGGCTGAGGAGAGACTTGAAGTTCTGACAGGTCTCAGGAGGGAGCATATGGTGTGCGGTGATTAAGACGATGAGGAGAGATTTGGGGCCTTTTGTCACAGTGACACAGATGAAGATCTAGACCCAAATAAAGATCTTATATTAGTAATTCATACAGATACTCTGTGATATGCTTTA
Organism: Ancherythroculter nigrocauda; assembly: GCA_036281575.1. NCBI lineage: Eukaryota > Metazoa > Chordata > Actinopteri > Cypriniformes > Xenocyprididae > Ancherythroculter > Ancherythroculter nigrocauda. The sequence continues at coordinate 6,872,845 of VTFQ01000014.1, read as the reverse complement.
GAGACAGACATTCCTGAGCCTAAGGGCAAAAAGGAAGACACCAGGCTGATGAAACACTAATGAAATATTATGTCAAGCTGTCTGTGACCCAGGTGAAGTTTGCAGTCCTTCATGAATATAGCAAGTTTTCAGTTTTAATTTGTGAATTATCATAGCAGTGCTGCGTAGGCCTCATATAGAGTGGCAGGGCTGCAAAACGTGGGCATAATTAACTAGGATATACCAAAATCTTGCTGGGGTTTTAAGCAACCAAATTTGCGTATAGCGTAGAAAACGATAATGTGTTTTGACCATATGGTCAGGTGTTTACACTGCTGGATATGGACTATGGACGAACGAGGAGGTGTTTTTTTTTTTTTTTTTTAACAGTGAATATTAATGCTAATGCTGTATTAGATGGAAAACAATAATGCAATGCAATAGTCTGCCAGCATTTCCAAGAGCAAATGGCTCTCAGCCCTCATTATATGAGTTATTGCAGTTATTCTGCTGCTTCTCCTGGCAGCATTTAGGAACAATATGTATAATTGCCGCAGTATAGCAAATACAACTCTACCCAAAGCAAGGAGGTCATTCAACTCAAGATAACATGCATAATGTAGCAGATGGAACAGAAACATGCAATACCTCACATTCTTTTTAGTCACATTTTCAATAATTTGCTTAACAAATGTAAAAACATTTGTATGAATCCCAGCTTCAGAATTTTTATTTTATTTTATTTTATTTTTTATTTTATTATGTAATTTTATTTTAAAATAGCTCAGACAATTTGGATTTCTTAGGTAATAACTGCATTTATTGTTCTTTTATTATACACTGTAAAAAAAATATTTTCATGATTTGTTATCATAACATTTTTTATTTTGTAAAATCAACTTAGATAATGCAGTTCAGCTAACATAATATTTTGAGTTTCTGTTGATTAAACCAAACGCCTTCAGTGTAATAACTCAAATTTTTACTTTCAATGAACTCGAAATTTTAAGGCAATCAGGTAACTTATTTATTTATTTATTTTTTAAGTTAAACCAACAATTCTTTTTTACAATGTACTTTGGAGAGACTTTTTTTTTTTTTACCTCAAAGCATCTGATTTGTTTTCCCTCAATAAATGGCCGCTGCCGAGGTCACTTTTCGTGCTGTTGTGTCTCTCTAATCAAAATGCCATTTCATTTATGTGCCGTCAACATTCTGATTACTCTGGGCCCTGAGGAAGCACTGGAAACAATTTAATTTCGTAACGTTTTATATCTTATTTCATAACCTTGACGTTTGTTTTGATTGCCCAAGATTGTCTGGAACGACCCTTCTCAAATCAATGTACATGGAATGATGTGATTAGAATTTAAAGGCACAGTAGAATTTTCTAGAATGCTTCAAAATGACAACAGCGCTACTCTTGTAAAGTGTCATTTCCTCATTCTCTCTTCTAACCTTTGTACAACCTCTGTGCAATAATGTGTAACCATTCGGCACATTTCAATGAGACCTTTGGCACTATGGTTGTATAACTGATATGATGACACAGAAGCAGGCTTATATTTTCAAGTGAAAATATTGCCCTCAGAGGCAGAGGAATCAGACAGTGTACAGATTCTTTTGGGGATCCTCACGCCCCATTTGATTTCACCCTCGGGTTTCTCTCTCTCTCTCTCTTGTCATCTCTTCTTCAATGCTGTAATTAAGTGAAAATTTATGTGCGATTTTTCCGTCTGACGATCAGGGATAATCACGGCATATTACAGCACAGCCTGCTGAGATGGGTAAGCAAACAGTGCGCAACAGAAAGACTGTGTTTGTGTCTTTTAATCTGAGCAATTGTTGCATTAGACTGCGGTTATGTGTTTAGGAATTACAATTAATATTTATTTTATTCATTTAGGCATGTGTATGAGTTTAATATTGATCGCACAGTTGAATGGCCCTTATGTTTTTTTTTGTTTTTTTTTTAAAAAAAGGTTATTTAATATGCTAGGGGCAAGGCATGTTCATTCTATACAAGGCAAATCACAACCATATTTTCTTGTCTATTGTTTCTTATTTTCTTCTCAAAGTTCAGTCTTCCTTGACTTTTACTCATTTCTGTGGGTGTCTGAGGCTTTTGTAGCCCATGTTTCAGATTAGTAGCTCCATTCATCAGAAGGAAAGCCATGAAAGTCCTGTCTCTGAGCCGTCGGCATATCACAGTGACACTGTGTCTCAGATGAACTTGATTCTGGGCTGAGAAATAGCTAAAGCTTTATGCTTTATGTCTGGCTAATTTATCAGTGCATGTCTGAATCTCCAGTTTGAAGAGAGCGACTGAATCTCTTGGCAATTTACTTCATGAACCGATTTACTTCATGGTTCATCCTCACAGAGAAGCCACTGTGGATGGGTTTTACTGATAAGATCTTTATCGATTGACCAGTGAGCTGCTTTTAGTGTGTGGGGTTTGTAAGATACGGTATTAATGTTGAAGGGGGGACAATGTGGTTGTTTGGAGAGGAGCAAATACTAGATGAAAACATGGCTTTGTTGTGTTTGTGTGGATAAGTGTTGTAACACGAATTAGGCTGAAGATAACCTGGAACAGTCTAGAATACCTCCACAATCTAGGTCACTCACCCTCTCTCTCTCTCACACACACACACACACACACACACACACACACACACACACAGACACACGATCCCTAGAGCTGTCCATGACCATAAGTGAGATGCCCTCTGGGTATTTGTTCATAACACACAATCACACAGATAAAGAGAGCCAGAAAACGAGAACATACTATGCTCACTACCTAGAAAGCATGTTTAGACATCATACACACTCCAAACCAACCTGGTCTCACGGGAGAGACGTACCCGTGGGCACGTTTTTGCAAGACACAAAATTACGTACCGGCGCGTAGGTCTGGCTGCAGTTTCCGACAGAAACGAACGCTAGAGGCCGGTAAAACGTCAATGAGGGCTTTGGCTCGTTTTCACACACGCTTTCGACGACGGCCGGGGTCGGATTATGGATTCGTAAAGCCTCGTTTTGACATCTCCTTGCGCAATATCATGTCACGACTTCAAAATGCTTCTTACCGGAGTGCCCGATTTGTAAATGAATGTACTTTGGACTTTCCGGCTCTACGCGTTTCGCTTTTTTTGGCCGTAACCAGCTTGCTCGGTAGCTCAGCCGATACGGAGTTGGACTTACGACGAGGAGTCGACTCCCCCTGCCTGGGTACGAATCCCGTGAAAGGCGACTGACTGGGGCAAAAAAAAAGAGATCTAAATGAGCTGAAAAACGGTACAAGATTGCGGACGCTTCTTATGTCACGTTTGCTTTTGTTAACGGCATCAGGTAGGTTTAGGCGTAGCGTCGGTGGGACGTTATTTTAAAATGAAACGGAGCGCAAATGTCAAATCGAGAACCGCGGCGATTCGTCTAAAAAGCAATGTCATAAAAACATACCGCATTCACCCTATTATCTGCTCTGGCAAAAAAAAAAAAAAAGGAACACGCTTTTAGCGCCGCTCAGTGGACATTTCGCAGCGAAACTGCACCGATATGTACTCACTGGTACGTATTTCGCGACTCGCAAAAACGTGCCCACGGGTACGTTTTCGTCATGAGACCAGGTTGCTCCAAACATGAAGACTATTCCAAAAAGTAGGTGCATTCTAAATGACCTATTTGTCAATATTCTAAGGCAGTATTGCATGTGTTCTTTCAGGAGAAAGCAATCTCAGAGTGCACTGCAACAAGCTCTGTGAAAATTAAAAACATTCAAGATGGACAGATTATAAATCAGCCCAGGCTCATTAGAAAACAGGCTTATTCTGCACAGTACTGTGTTGTTTCGTGACACTTTCAAAATGAAATGTCCAGTGAGTGGCGCTAAAATGGTTGGGGCAGTCGTGGCCTAATAGAGAGTCTGATGGCATTCATGCCATTTCAGCTTGATTCTGCAAGTTTTTGAGCTCTTTACCATGACTTGTGTTTCACAGGACTTGTACCAGAGCGCTCCACATCACAAGTGCAGTGTTGTACTAGGTGAGCTACCAAGCAAGTCAGAAAACCCATTCATATGGAGCTGGTCATGTGATGCAAAGGTCAAAATGTTTGTTTAACAAATCATGCACTGTGTTAAAAGTGTTTTAAAGTTTTGAAAGTTTTGCACATCGAATTTTGCAATTGAGACCCCTGAGCAATTGACCCCTAAAATGGCTGACTCCTTGATCAGTGCCAGACTACTGAATCAGGGAGCTGACTGAGACGCACCCATAGCTACTGATGTATTAGTAGGCATATCCTTTTTGATTTGACTGTAGCCTCACCCCAGAGATGCTGTTATTCCAACCCTGTTAAAATTCAACTCATATTGCTTTTATACACTTGTATTCATTTGATTTTGCAAGGCACAGTCAAAGAAAGAGTGTGTGTGTTTGCAAGTTAGGTCAAAAGTGCATATCTATATGGTGTATATCATCAGAAAGAGCTTGACTACTGCTACTTACCTCTGAATACAGAACATAAAGAATATCTAATAGCAATTTTCATTCATATCCACCCACTACTGCACAGAGTAGGTGAATGTGTCATATAAACAGAAAAAAACCTTTGGCTTTCTTCATGAATGTATCCTTCAACCTGCAGTTGCAGCAACATTTTTGAATGTTTATTTGATTTATTTATTCTGATACTTCTTATTCTGATAATTTATTTATTAATTCTTTAATCTGTTTATTCTGATTGCCCTGGATACATTGGCTTGTTGATAAATACACACTTTCACTTTAGCATCAACACTGTCTTTTATTTAATTTCAAATTAAACTTTTTAGTATTGGCAATAAACGTTTTCTGTGAACAACCCAGTGTTATTTTAGTATTATCCATATACAATTACAGTTTGTAATACAATTTCAGTTTGCTTTTATTTTTATATTTTCATTTTTCATGTTAATTTTTCTTTAAATTTTAGTAATTTTGTTATATCCTTTTTTATTTTATTTTATTTTATTTTATTTTATTTATTTTTTTTATAGCTCCGGAAATTTGGATTTCTTAAAGGGATAGTTATATATATATATATATATATATATATACACACACACATTATAAATCACAGGATTTCTATCTTCATATATGTGTTTATGTCTATCTTTTTGTTTCTATTTTAATTAGCAAAAAAAAATACAGAGTTAAAGGTGGGATAAGGAGATTGTGAAAAACGCTGTTGGACATTGTTGATATTTGAAATCAACCCAAACAAACCCACCCCTCTCTTCATTGTTCCGCCTCCAAAACAAACTCTCCTGCTCTGAGTTGGTCTTGAACCCCGGCCCGTCTGCTTCTGGCAGGTGAGTCGAGTGCACTAACAATGACGCTAAACTCTGCATTCTCTAGTGGTTGTCAGTGCGCAGTAGTTTACCTGCTCAGCTCTCACTATCTGGCCACTGTTACACACACAATGCGAGAATGGATGTCCGTTTATCACAGCTGACGCACAACAAAATGCTTCACGAAAAATAAAACGCAGATGATGAACGAACAACAAGGAAGTGCAAAAAATGAACGTACAGTACACAAGAGTAAATGCAAACAAAGTTTTTTGTTAGTCGCCAACAGCACAGCAGCTCCAGACAATCATGACACTCAAACCAAGTTTTACTTGCATGTCAAGTGGAATGAAAGCAGCCTCCGCATCTGTTTTCAGGCCTTCCCGCTGGAAAGCTTTTCTAAAATAATCTCGGGTCCTAAAGATCTTGCCCAGTCATAACCCTTCATTCCAGTGATATTCTTTTGAGCTCTTTTGTATTGTGTCTCATCATCTCTCTTTCTGCAGTTTTTTAACTTACTCTGTTATTCTGTCTCCTCGACCGTTATAGCTACGCCCCCTAATGCTGATTGGTTACACATTTGTTGTTGGTGTCGGCCCGACTAACTTCCAAACAGTGCTTTTCAAAATGTACTTACCCCACCTTTAACTTCTAAATCTGAGTTTAAGAGGTCACTGTAATTTGGAACGAATTTTGACAAATTATGTTTTATTTTTTATTTAATATTTTTGGCAGTCATTCTCTGGCAGGTATGAAAGGCATTTAGAAATCAGCATTGAAAAACATGTTGAGTTGCCTGTTGCTGTCTCTGATTGTGCAGCTTCCAGATCAGGCATCATTTTCGAACCCATTCAGCTCTCTGACAGATTAAACAAATCCACTGCTTTTCATAATGAAATGATCCTCTGCTCTCCACTTTGTTCTCTCATTTGCCCGGTTCTCTGATATGTTTTAATAAACTTCACTGTCATTTACAAAGCTGTCTGGCTGATACGTTCAAGTCAGTGTGTTTGTGTGTGTATGTGCGCCCCTGTGGACATGCTTGATGCAGCTGTGTATGCGTGATGCATTTATTTGGTGGCAGCCTAATCAGATAGCAGTAATTGTGTTTACCCTGCTAAGGGAACATGTGCGCAGTAATTGGTGCCTTGATTAGATCCGCCGTGGCTGTGAGGCTGCTATGCAATCTCCTATTAAAAACACATTGCATTCAAACTAGGATGTGCAGGCTGTGGCTGAACAATGTTTGGTGTTCAGAAACTCTGCCTTCTCAGTGACAGTGACGTAACACGGAGGGGAGAGGTTAGGAAGGATTTGTCCTAAATGTCACAAGAACCAACAATATGAGTAAAATGAAGTCCTCGAAACATTGTGTTGTTGCTGGATGTCTGTAGCACATGTTGTTTTATAGATAGATAGATAGATAGATAGATGTTGTAACATTCAGAGATAGTCAGAATGCGAAATCTCGCTAAATGTATAGGCAACCAAACAGGTATCGCAATTTACCATCTACTACAGATTTTCAATGAAACAATCAACATAAAAATGAGTTTTGACCTTAATCTTATTGCAGTGTATTTTAATGGCAATAACTTTGGCAATACGTTTTATGGGTTAAATCATGCAGAAATAGCTCTTTAAGGTAATAATTGCAGGTCACCATACAGTGAATAGTCATTCTGTTAAACAAAATGCTTTTGGTCCCCTGATAGATGGTAAAGTGCGACATCTGTTTGGTCGCTTTGCCATTTCTTAATTTCTATTCATTTTAACCTCCAAAATGTTTTTAAAGTGTATTTCTATAGCAAGAACTGGTGTTTTAGTGTTATTATAAACATTGCCGCTACATTCAGAGATTGTCAGAATGTGAAATGTAACATTGCTAAATGTAAAGGCAACCAAACAGGTGTCGCACTTTATCATCTAGCAGGCAACCAGTGTCCTTTTGTTTAGAGAAATCTCTTCTGCTCACCAAGGCTGCATTTATTTGATTAAAAATTCATTAAAACAGTAATATTATAAAATATTGTTACAATTTAAAATAACTGTTTTCTGTTTTAATATATTTTAAAATGTAATTTATTCCTCTGATGGCAAAGCTGAAATTTCAGCATCGTTACTCCAGTCTTCAGTGTCACATGATCCTTCAGAAATCATTCTAATATGATGATTTGATGCTCAATAATCATTTCTTCTTATTATCAATGTTGAAAACAGTTGTGCTGCTTAATATTTTTGTGGAAATTGTAATATATATATTTTTATACACAATGTGTTTTAAAGTTTCCATGTGTTATTAAATTCCATTTCTATGTTATGCATCTTATGTGTATGTTGTGTAATGGGGATTTGAAGGAAATCTGTGCGTCTTTGAAGAATGTGAAGATCTTTCCGACTCACAGTATGGGTTCTGCTCCACTCTATTTGTGAAACTAATTGCCTTGTAATTAAAATGATGGTGAGATCTGGTGAAGAATAAGTCTGCTCATGTGTATCTCTTCTTCTGTCTTTCTGCCTTCTTTCTCACTCTCTCTGGCTTGTCGTTTTTCCTTCTGGGTTCTGAGGGACAGTTGATGCGAAGGGTAAAGATATCAGCCCAGTGAGTGTGTGTGTGTGTGTGTGTGTGTCTGTGTGTGTGTGTATGACGCAGACAGCAGCAGTTGGCTGTGAGTGTAATTAAATGTGAAGGTGGAAGAGAGAGAAGTGAATTGCAGATTCATTTATCTTCTGCCAGTCAGACAGATAGAGAGAGTGCATGTGAGGATGGCTGGCAGTTAGTCATGCAGCACTGGACTGGAATATGAGTGATGGAGTTTGCTGATTGAACTTCAGAGGGGGGTAAGAGAGATGGAAACGCATGGGTACAGTGTCGTGTAGTAGTATGGAGTTTCTGCTCATGCTGGAACACAGTTGGCAGCAGAGGTGGGGTTGGTTATGTTATCTTCATAACCACTCCTCTGGATAACCATGTGTTTGTGTCAAGCCAGATGAGAAGACCAGCTTTTGGTCTGCTGGTTTAAGCTGGTCTCCCACCCTGGTCAGTTTGCTGGCGGGTATTAGAGGAGGACAATTTAGCTTGGTTGCCCAGCTAAACCAGCTGAAAGCCAGCCTGGGCAGGCTGAGAGACCACCTTAAACCAGTCAAGATCAGCAAACCAGCTTAGTGTTAAGTTTTTTTATTTTATTTTATTGTTATAAGCATGGGGCTTAAAAGCAGTATATGGGGAGAGTGGGGTAAGATGAGCCATTTTTAATTATGTTGACCTCAAGATAAGTACAATAAAAGTATCTAAAGTAAATGATCAGAATACATCTATGACAATGGGTTCTAAAAACATGGCTTCTTATTTAAAAAAAAAAAAATGTTTCTGTGGCTCAATATACCCCAGGTTAGGGGTAAGTTGATCCAAATCAGTGGGTAAGTGGGACCATCTAACTGAATCTGAATCAAACCTGTGTGAAATTGTAAAGATAATTTACCTCTTTTAAAAACTAATTTAATAATCAAATTTCCTTTTACACATAATCATATTTCTTAAAGCTAACTTAAACAACATGAAACAAACCAAATGAAGTTGAAATTTCCACATCTTTTGCATTTCTGAAACAAAATGTTGAACACCAAAGTTGTAACCTTCCCAAAAACAGAGTAAATAGAGAGTTTATTGAGTAAAACTAAATTAGAATGAATGAATAAATGTCACTGAAACTAATAAACATTTTAAACAGTAGGGGGAGAGAAGAGCCCTTTTTTACTTATGTGGTCCTCAAGATGAGGGAAAATTAGGGAGAAGTACAATGAAAGTATCTAAAGTAATTTCAGGATGGTTCCTATCATTTTAAATGATCCAAATACATCTATGACAAAGAGTTCTAAAAATATGGCTAAAAAGAGTTCCCGTGGCTCAATTTACCCCACAGCATTTGGCTCACTTTGTCCCATAGCTGCCATTTTGAAAAAAAAATAGCTACAATACCTTACTAATTCAGGGTAATATTTAATGATTTGCATTCTTTATACATTGCTAAATCACCAATATGTATCATAAATATTTTTAGACCTGGACAAATTTGCTTTGATATAATCCATTATATCTGTTATGCTAAAATGTTACTTTGACAAGCCAAAGACAGTTTTTAAATAAATGGGTGCCTTCCACTCCTGCCATGTACTTCCAATTTTTCACAGTCTGGAAGAAATAATGGGTGGTTCCAAAATATATGGTCACATAATATGTGTACGGTGTACGGTTGCCAAGATACAGGGGGTAGGTCAACTTACCCACTGGCTCATCTTAACCCACTCTCCCCCAACATGCCGTACAGTGTTGGGTCTCTGGATACTGATACCTAACAAAATACCACAATATTACTTCATTAGTTCCACAGTTTATATTGATCCAACATTAGGTCCTTTGCGGAAAAGACCAGCATGAGTTTCACACTGTTCCATGGTGAGGTTTGGTGCTGGTCTAGCTAATGGACCAACACAGTCATGAACTTCACATCAAAATATGTGCTCTTTCTGGTACATTGTGGAATATGACCATTGTTCCTTCTGTGCACCTCACAGTGAGTCAAGCCCAGCACACTCACACCACTGTGTTCCCTTGAGAGATGTGTTTATGAGTGGACCTCAGGACACGCCACACTCCGGTCAGCATGTCAGATCACCGGTGTGATTAGCTGCACTGAGAGTGATGTTAGAGGACATAAGAAGGCTAAAGTAAAGCGAGCAGGGGATAAATGCTCTGACACAAACATATTCACACCCACAAACTTGGAAAGTTTTGCTCTGCTGACTCATAAGTAGTGGCCATTCTTCACCCCATATGCTGCTATCTGTCCTTCTCAAGACAGGAAAGGTGGGCACTTCTTTCTCCGTTCTTTCCACCCACCTGTTTTCATCCTCTGTTCACCTCCTCTATCACTATTTATTTTGCTCATTTCAGACAGGATCTGGTCGATGAGTATGATTTTGGCAAGTCGATTTTGGCTAGTAGGTGAACCCTGGATCAACATCCTTTTTGGCATTTATGCTCACAAAGTCTATTGCAAATAGTCCTAACCAGGCTGGACACAATGGAGCGTAAAGCCATAAATCACATATTTTCTCTCTTAGTCTTCAAATTTTTTCTCCTAACCAGCCATGACAAATGATGCAAGACATATTGCTTTTTTTTTTTTTTCACATCACACTCAACATCATTTTACAGGGCTCAACAGTAAGGATTTTTCCCCTGCTGGCCAAGTAATGTTTTTACCTGTTCTGCCAAAGTTTTACTAGCCCCACCACTAAACGATTTGTTTAGTACTAAATTTGAATTTTTTTTGTAAATATTTTTTTTTTTTCCCTTTACATTTTTTATTAAAATTTTCAACACATTTTATATTAATTTATATTATATTAATGTGATATTGTACAGTTTGGGGTCAGTCGTATTATTTTAAATAATATTTTTAATCAACAAGTATTCCTTAAAATGATCAAAGTTCATATTAAAGATTATTAATTATATTGTTACAAAAAAAATCAATTTTAAATAAATTCTGTTCTTTTGAACTATCTATTCATCAAAGAATCCTGAAAAAAAAGTATCCATAGAAATATTAAGCTGCACAACTGTTTTCAACATCATTCTGCAACAGTAAAATAGAATAAATCACAGAAACCCAAACGTTTATGTTTGCAAGACATAAAATGGATGTACAAGATCAACAAATGTAACATCAGATATGTCTGATTGGCTGCAGTTTTGTCATGTAACGGCAACATTTCACATTCAGTGAGATCAGAAAATGACTGTACTGTACTGTACTCTTGTATCAATTAAACAATCTATCACTCTTCTCTACAGTCCTGTCAGTCGTTCCATAACCACATTCAGCATGGTAGCACTACTCTTTCTAATCGGCATCCCCAGAGACATCTCAACTTGTCTCCCTTTCATGGTTCCAGCCTGAAGCTGTAGCAGTGTCTCCTTGTTAGGCACCTTATATTGATTGCCTACACTTCCCACAAAGCAATTTATTCAGTAGCATCTCTTAGGGCACTGTCTGTGTTAAGAGTGTTATCTGAAAGCTGTTATCAGAGGCGGTCTGAGCTCCATTCAGTGTCATATGGAGATGTCGAATGTTAATTGTGGGGTCAGGAGTTAATTGGCAAGTGTAGGACTGTGTCTTAGGACTGTGTTGTCTTTGTCTGCCTGCAGATATAGTCAGAATAATGAAGTGAGTGTTCTGTCCAAAGACGGTTACCTGAAAGCTAGCCGTTAGGATTCCCATTCATCTCAAAGGGTCTAACGGACTAAAAATAGTTAAGTTGAAGCTCAAAATGTTTGGTTTGTTGGGATTAAGGTCTTTCACAATTGATTTGAGCCCTAAAGCTGGCATCATGCCACACAACAACTGGGTAATTACATATGTAACCCCTCCAGTCCTACTCGCCCGCTCCGAGCGGGACTCGAACCGGCTTTTCTGGCATGGGAGGCAAGTGCACTAGCAAGGACGCTAAAGACCACAGTCTCTAGCATCAGTTGCTAGTACGCTTCTTAAGATCAGTGGAGTGACGTTTACCTACACAGCTTTCACTAGATGGCCTCTGTTACACTCACCCACCTAAACCTCACTCCCATACGGGTCACGGCACCAATGTAACAGGTCCTACTCAACCAACTCCGACCCCTAACAAGGATGCTAAAGACTGCAGTCGCCAGTGTACACTCACCCACCTAAACCTCACTCCCATCCGGGTCACAGCACTAATGTAACAGGTTCTACTTGACCCGCTCCAACCCCTAACAAGGACGCTAATTCTACCATAAAGACTAAGAAGGCAGGTGAACGTTTACATGTTATTCATTCCATAAAGTATAAACAGATGGTAGTGAGCTACAATGTTTCATGTTTAGTTGTAGGGAAAATTTATTTGGCATAGGCCCTGTCCTTCGTTCGAATCCTGGGGATACAATTTGGCTGATTCTGCCTGAAGATGAAGGCAGGGCCGGAGCCTACCCCCGATGGATGGACAGGGTGGTGGGGAGGATGGAGGGGAATGTCAGCCTCTGCATACGTGAAACAGAGAATTCATTGCACATTTATATCAGGTGTCAAGATGCCAGACTTATTACGAAGGATGACGTGACATTAAGTCTTCCTGGTAGAACTTGCGCTGGCGCTTTCATAGACCGCAGTCTCTAGCGCCAGTCGCTAGTGCACCAATTGAGGCCAGGGGAGTGAGGTTTACTCTCACAGCTCTTACTAGCTGGCCTCCCTTACACTCACCCCCCAAACCTCGCTCCCATCTGGGTCATGGTACCACTGTAACCCCTCCAGTCTTACTCGCCCTGCTCTGAGCTGGACTCAAACCAGCGTTTCCTGCATGGGAGGCAGGTGACACTAACAAGGACTCTAAAGATCACACTCTCTAGCGTCAGTCGCTAGTGTGCCTCTTGAAATCAGGGGATTGAGGTTTACCTGCACAGCTCTCACTAGCTGGCCTCTGTTACTCATACAGTCAAGAGAATCCAAGATGGCTGTAATCTCTGTGTCCGTTTGTGAGTGGGCTTGCAGACAGACAGGACAAAGGTCAGGTCATGGCCTGTCTAACATCCCAGAAAAAACACACACATATGCACACAAGGTCAAGATGGTTTATTCATTGGTTTTGACAGATGCACGTATTTAACTTCAACCACCACTGGTTTGCAAATTCAGTGTACTTTCTGAATATGATCAGTTTCAGATTTAAAAAGGGTGTATTGGCTGGATTCATTTGAATAAATCCTAAAAATGTAAATTCTGACATAATTTGCACACCTTAATGTTGTTTGGGTTGTGACACTTCAAAATGGACACCCAAGAACCTTAAGCAACTATATTATTTGTTAAATATCCTTCATAGTTTATTGATTGGCATTTTAATTCATTTTAATTTATCGGTTGATGTTGGATATTTAATTGTGCATGCTCTTTTCTATTATTCTTACATTTATTTTAATTTTAATAGTAGACATTTTCGATTATCAGCCATAATATGAAAATATGTGTTGGCTCTGCCTATAATAATAATTGGACTCTCTGCATATCGCTAATGGGGTGAATGCCGGGATAAATTCTTGGGGCCCACATGTCCAGGGGAGACTAGTGAAGGCACTAATTCTGCCTAACATCGAATTTTGAGTTCCATTAAAGAAAGAAAGCCATATGGGTTTGGAACATCATGGTGCAGAGTAAATTAGTAAATTAAGGAACCATCCTTTTAGCAGGTATCTATTAGTGCCTTGAGCTTACAGTAGATTTGTGTGTGTGCATTTGTGCGACTCTTGGCAGAGGTTAATGTGCTAACACACTGGCCATGTGGTTTGAGAGATGAGTTGGCAGTGAGTAGAAGCAGTGCGACAGGGACGACTATGACAATACAGCGAGAGGACAGAAATGAAGCATTCGCTTTGACCTGAGCATCTGCCGCTTTCATTGGAAGAGACTGGCAGGTTGACAATAGAGTTCACTGTGAAGGCAGTTGTGTAGAAAGGACTTAAAAGTTCTCTTCTTATAACCTCAAAATGAAACATTTGAAGGTGAAAACATGACATATCAATGACTGACACATCTTAACACCTATTTGGAGAATGTGTGCAATGACAAACTGACAACATTTCATTCAGGAAACTTTCTAAACATTGTCTTGCGGAATAAAAGCTGGTGATGGACACATTCGTAGTAGAGTAGTTGCCACTGTGGAATTTAATATGAAAGTATAATATGTTATCTTATATGCTATTTTCACTGTGTATTTATTTAGTGTGTTTTAGGCATCTTTACCAAAAAAATGAACTAGCCTTTACGTTTATACTTGTGAGAAACATGAACAAAACTTTTTCTCAAAACATGATTGCCACAGCTTAATGTGGCATCTGTGCTAACAGCTAAGCTATAGCTCTGACTAGCCTGTACATTCATATTTACGCACAACAGGAACAAAACTGTTTCTTAAAACCTGAGCGTCACAGCTTAATGTGTCATCTGTGCTAACCGCTAAGCTATAGCTCTGACTAGTCTGTACATTCATTTTTACGCAAAACAGGAACAAAACTGTTTCTCAAAACATGAGCACCACAGCTTAATGTGGCATGTGTGCTAACCGCTACGCTATAGCTCTGACTAGCCTGTACATTCATATTTTCATAGATTTCGGAGAGTGTTGTTTATTGCCTCAGCTTGCTTGGTTGCACAATATAATGAGGCTTAAAATAAGTGATGTAACATTTTTTTCATGCTACATTTAATCGTTAGGAAAAAATAGCTTGTTACTGGAAAAGCTATATTATTTTGAAAACAGCTTAGCTACTGAAAAATGTACTTATGTTTGCATGGTTGCTAATGTTGCTAAGTTACTTCCCAGCCTTGTAATCATCCAACACCATGGTATTACTATCTGAATCGATCATTTTGCTATGTTACGCCACTTTTTTTTTTTTTTGTTAGCAGTGACTAGGAGCTTGTCTTTATGCTCTGACCCTTTCTGTCCATTGGACATGAGTGCGTCCCTCATTAACAACTTGGCCTTGCCCTCTGTCCAGCACAGCCACATCAGAATCGCTAAAGTATGTAAGGTGATCCACCTGTCGTCATTGTTATTCTAACTTTATGCTTAGTGCTGACCGGCCCAGAAAAGGTCATTCTCAATATAATGGGAGTCATTGCCAGTTGTCATGGGAGTTAGCCTCTATAGACCTCTGGACACAGTTGTCCTCTTGAACGTGCTGATGCTAGATATTGTCCCTGTAAATATCAGCTTAGCCAGTCTGGAAGACTAGCTATACCAAGTAAAAGCAGCAAAAGACCATTTTATCATTTTAAGGTAGTTTTTATTCCTCCAGAAAGTTAAAGTGAGATCTTGCATTAAAGGTGCCATCGAATTGAAAATTGAATTTCCCTCGACATAGTTGAATAACAAGAGTTCAGTTCATGGAAATGACATACAGTGAGTCTCAAACTCCATTGTTTCCTCCTTCTTATATAAATCTCATTTGTTTAAAAGACCTCAGAAGAACAGGCGAATCTCAACATAACACCGACTGTTACGTAACAGTCGGGGTGTGCGCCCCCAATATTTGCATATGCCAGCCCATGATCGAGGCATTACACAAGTGCAGCCAGTATTAACGTCTGGATCTGTGCACAGCCGAATCATCAGACTAGGTAAGCAAGCAAGGACAACAGCGAAAAATGGCAGATGGAGCGATAATAACTGACATGATCCATGATAACATGATATTTTTAGTGATATTTGTAAGTTGTCTTTCTAAATGTTTCGCTAGCATGTTGCTAATGTACTGTTAAATGTGGTTAAAGTTACCATCATTTCTTACTGTATTCACGGAGACAAGAGCCGTTGCTATTTTCATTTTTAAACACTTGCAGTCTGTATAATGCATAAACACAACTTCATTCTTTATAAATCTCTCCAACAGTGTGTAATGTTAGCTTTAGCCACGGAGCATAGCCTCAAACTCATTCAGAATCAAATGTAAACATCCAAATAAATACCATATTTACGCGATTAGACATGTTGCATGATGAACACTTTGTAAAGATCCATTTTGAAGGTTATATTAGCTGTGTAAACTTTGTTTATGCTGTTTAAAGCAAGCGCGAGCTCCGTGGGCGGGGAGCGTGAGCATTTAAAGGGGCCGCAGCCTAAATCAGCTCATATTTAATGATGCCCCAAAATAGGCAGTTAAAAAAAAATAATTAAAAAAAATCTATGGGGTATTTTGAGCTGAAACTTCACAGACACATTCAGGGGACACCTTAGACTTATATTATTATTATTATAATTTTAAAAAGACGTTCTATGGCACCTTTAAATACGTAAAAAGTATGTTATTTGAACAAATCTGACTTTGGAACGACTTGTAGAGCATTTAAATGATAACATGTTTTGCTTCTTTAAGCCTGGAATATGAAAATTATTGTTTGGTTCTCTTCGTTCTTTTTTGTCTGGACCAAAAAAGAAAATGATAAATTAAGTCCTGTTTCATTTAGCATTCACACAGTCATTTTTAACACAGAACCTAAAGACATTTTTATGACCTATATTTCAGTCGAACCGCACCAGAGTTCATCTGGAAGTGGACCGAGACCCACCTTTTAAGGGGTCTGCTTGTTTGGTTCGCACCAGGGTCCGGATGGCAGCGTTCACACTAATCTTAATTTTGTCAGCTATTTTTTAATTTAGTCTTAGTCCTGTGTCAAATGTACTTTTCAGTTTTAGTCATATTCAGTCAACCTTGTAACTGTTTAAACCATGTTTCCACTGAAATTACCCAGAGCAGTTTGTCTCAGGAACTTTTCCCCCCCAGACCTGTTGCTGTCTTCATTTCCATCGCATTGTAATGTATTGTGAAGTTTAGGCAAATTAGTCTGGTGACGCAGGACTGCACGCTTAAATAAAGCCTGAACCTCGTCACATTTTTTTGACGTAGTTTTCGTTAACAAAATGAACACTAGTTCACACACATTCATATGAATCACACTAACAGAGCAACTGCACAAGAGTTCCTTTGAATCGAACCAAACCTGCCCAGTTTGAACCCTTACTGTATTTTTCTGCAACCATTTACAAAGCTTAGTAGTGTATTCCAGCCTTTAATATGTCTGTAAATTTTGTCATTGCACCTAAATACTTTTCCAAGTCATCAAATCTTTAACTTGAACAACTATTTTATGCTTTAAACAACTCTACATCCCACTTCAACTTCCCACAGCAACGAATTTCAGACCGGTGCATCGATTCGGCCCATCAGGTAACATTTAAGTCGCTTTGTTGTCAATAAAAGGTGGGAGCTCTTATTTTTGCAGGCTGAATGCACAGTGAACATCTATTTAGGCCTGGGACAAAAGGCCATTGACTTGTAGACAGCCTATGCACTGTGGGAAAAGGTCAGTGAGTGGGTGCTAGTCATACCTGGTAAACCTGAATAACCTGCCATTGATTTTGCTGTACACTGGATGACAAGCAAATCAAAGGCCCCCTAAAGTGCATTTCAGTGCTCACAGGTGCAGAGCAGCTGTCAAATACCTGCAGTTGCTGTACAGCAGGATAGACACCCTGCTAAGAGAGTCACATGTGCGATAGCTTTATCCGTGTTATTCTTCATGGTGTTGAGTCGTGTTGTCTGGGATGTCATTATGTGGGAGACAAAACTCTTCTTAAAAGGATTTGTTTGCGCAAACATTCTTTCGTTATTTACTTTATTTCTTAGATATTTTAAAGAATGCACTGGTTTTTAAGCTTGCATAATTGAAAGTAATCCTTTTGGACAGAAATAAAGTCTTGGAAGAACAATTTTTGGAATTTTTCCTTTCCTCTTTCTGTCTTTTGACAGAGGGGGAATCAGAATAAAGAGTCTCAGAGTGTGTGAGCGAGTAAAAGAGACAGATAGAGAGAGAGATTGATGGCTATGTCTTTTGAATTCTGCACAGACAAACAGGATTGGAGTTTTACGGACGTGTACAGGGTCAGGAATAGACCGTATGAGCAGAAGCTACACTGAAACATGGCTGCCGCAGGCTGAGGGAGTTCATGGATGCGAAGGAGCTTTACGCTCATTTCAATATCACAGAATGTGATGTGAGACGGTGAACTCTCTCAACCTACACAAGGTTCACAGGATACCCATTAAAAATGGACAGATTTGTAGAGATGGTGATTGAAATCACACAAATATACACTGGAATTTGACTTGGTCATGACTAAATAAATAAGAAAACAAATGACTATTGCACAAAAGTGTTAGAGTAGGCCAATTACTGGTTAGCCTGTTCAAATCAGCCCCGGCAGGTAGATGCTGTAACTACAGAGTTATGGGTTCATTTAATGCCAATAGCAGCACAGGCTTATTGGAAAAATTACATTTTTACACATACATACAAGAAAATCACTGCATTTTCCACCTGCAATGAACACTAGAGGCAGTAAAACAGCAAGCACGTTTATTCCTTTTCATACAAATTATTGATTACAGGGGCAAATTGATCAATAAAGACTTATTTTCATGTGCTTCCTTGCACAATATTATATTATGACCTCAAAACACTTTTTTGCAATAGTGCATGATTTATAAATTAATACATTTTGATGTTTGCATCACACAATCAGCTCCATATGTTTAGCTTTTCTGACGTAGTAAACTTGTTCTGTTACAGCATTGCACTCGCGATGGGGAGTCCTGTGAAACACGAGTCACAATAAAAGAGCTCAAAGACTTGTAGAAGCAAGCTAAAATGGCATGGTTGCTGCAGCAAATTTGTTTTTATGTCATGTTTGCTTTTGTTAACACTTTTTAGGGATTGGTATAGGTGATAAATTATTTTGAAATGCGACAGAGCATTAACCTTTTAGCGTCGCTCACCGAACATTTCAACCATAAACGTTGCCAAATTCATCATCTAATTTGGATAAAACCATCCATCCATCCATCCATCCATCCATCCATCCATATCTGGTTACTTTGCCCTGTGAAATATTTGTTAAAAAGTTGTTTTCAGTACTTGCTGAGTCACAGTTAGTACCTGCAGGTTTTGCAGCTTGTGTGTCAGACATAATGTTTTTCAAAGTGACGAACAAGGACAAGATATGCAAATAAAACTGTAGAACAATCCAAGTTTCCCACAAACCACTCAAGGCAGCATCTTTACGAATCCCAATATTCCCTGTGGAACATAACTCCCACACGCACTCCCACAAAAGCATACATTCAACCTGTATGTGTATTCACACAGCCAAACACGCACAAATATACACACACTCTAAAAGCGTCTTCATTCGTCTCCTGCTGATAAAAGAGTCATAAAGGTCTTTATGTGTCTGACTGTGAAAACTGCATTTATGTTTTTTTCTGGTCAGATTTCAGTTCCCCGCCAACATATATCCTCATCTCCCCTTTTTGACTTTTTCCGACAAACTGCAGAACTTTTTAGTGGCAACTCTCTGGTAACTCAGCAGAGTGACCTTCACACTTGGAAAGTGTCTCCCGCAGCCCCTTCACTGCTTAAACACTCTAATGAGTCATGTGTATCCTGTCAGGACTGAATGACCTCAGGTTAGACCTGCACCACGCTGATAGTCAGGAGGTCACGATGGCAGGACAGGAGAACTCTGCATCAGTACCTCCTTACATTACTGCTGCACTGCCCCCTGGTGACTCGATTCTCAGACTGTAAGTCAACATGGAAGGGCATTTGTAACACATTTCACTTCCGTAATGTGATACATAGTATATTTAGTGGGTAATAATATAGAGCAAGATTCTGTGAAATTTGATTGGATTCGGAAATATAGGATGATATGTAAGGCATCATGTACTTCTATATATATATATAGGGAAACAAAGCCGCCATGATGCCAAACCCCCTCATGGAAGAAGAAAGCTGTCATGTTTACAACTGTAACAATGAGCGCTTATCAGGATCAACTAAATGCGGGATTTTCAAAAGTATGTGAAGTTCGCAGCATAAACTCTTTAAAACACATCCAAGAGTTTTACATACCGGTCTGTTGTTGTAGGGACATCAAATTTACATTTTTACGCCCCTAAACATGACACATCACAAAACAAACTGTGATTGGTTGCTTTACATTTGGCCAATGAAAGCTGCAATGGAGTCCAGACCTTCTACCGTCAGTCTGAAGGTCTAGCTACGGGATACTACGGAGAGTCACAGAATTATATCAGTTATTATAAAACATTTCTGGGTATGTTGCACAATTCAACAGTGCAGATGACTCCATTTAAGTTTGCAGGAGGTGAAATATCCTGTCGTGTTGACGTGTCATATTATGGACATAAAATGGGTTGTATACAGTATTCATGTTGACTTTAAGGGAGACCACTTTTTAGGTGGTATATTGAGCACCCCACTGAACTTCTCTTTTTCCGCAACTTGCCTAGCTATTGATTTAGTTAAAACTATAAATGATCCCTGACTTAATTTGTCTGATGCATGGAAAAAGAAAAAGAAAAAAACTATTAAGACTTAACTGAGAGTTACAAGTTAAAGTGGGTCCATCACTACGGTAAAGATTACTGTCAGTCATGTCATAGATTAAGTAAGTCGAGAGATAATACATAAGTTTCTCAGAGCAGAATTGATCCTTGTGTTCTGTTGACAGGCCTGTCTGACAATATGCTATTAAGGAGATTTAGCTTAGCGAAACACATGCTAGCAATGAGAAGACGAAACATGCTATTACCCAAAACAACACACTGCAGGTGTTCCTCAACCCACATCATTCAGCTGTGCTCTGAAGTGAAGTTTTATAAGATAAAAAAGACACTCTTTGGTATTATTTTGTGTGCAAGTCATTGCCTAATGATGTAGAACCCTGTTGTGATTTTACCTGCAGTAGTTGAGTAGTTCAGCAGTTAAAACAAAAATGAAATAAAAAAGAAACAAAAACAGATGCAACTGACATTTTTAGAGCAGATTGTGAAAGTTTTGTCCTTTCCAATTATAGGTAATCACAAAAGCAGTCATGCAGGACCAGAATGATGCTAATAATTTTGGTTTATACAGTATGCGAATGCTCCAAATGAATGCAAATGTGAACGGAACCCCTTTAAAGTGAACTGAATCCAGTTTCAATAGTAGCTGAGACCCAGTTGGTGCGAATATAGTGATCAGGCTATCAATAATTGCTGGGTACTCTTGTTTGGCTATAAATGCTAAAATAGCTTAGCATAGTTTAGCATGAAATGCATCATTCAGGGTAATATCCCTGCTAAAACTACTCTTAAGCCAGTCTAAACAACTTTGCTGGTATTGCCTGGTCTCAAGCAGGGCTGGTTTGATGTTTTAGAGAGGTTTAGAAATCAGTTGGCAGACCAGTTAAACTGCTTGGCTATGCTTGAAGTTTAAGCCAGGTAAGACCGGCAAAATTATGTAGAGAAGATTGCGCTTGGCTAAATATATATTGCTGAACAGGAGCATTAGAACTAATCTGCATAATTTGTAATATACCAAGTTTGCCATGCAGGCCCATGCAAATAAATTAGTTTAGAATCTGTTTAGGCTGTTTAAAATGAAAAGAGCACATTTTCTACAAATGACTAGTTTATACTAATAAAAGTGTGCCTTAATGTTTATACTGTGGAAGCAAGGCTTCATTTATGCTATGCTTTGCAAATCAAATGTGAAAGATGAAGATGGAATTGTTACACTCTCTGTTCCTTTCTGTGCGTAAAACATGCACAGCAGCATTTTCCATCTGATAAATTGGCCTTTTTCTCCGATATGGCAGACAATTGAATGAAGGGGCTGGTTGTGTTGAGGCACATCTAATCTTCCTGCTATACGTGCTGCGTCTCCCTCAGGCCTTGTTGGCTGTTATTAAAATGTGCTTTTCCATCAAGGCAGGACCCAAACGTACTTACAGTCTCAGTTCGTTCCAGTCTCACTCAAATAGCCCTTGCAAAGCAGCAGACTATTTCCCCTCACTGCACAGCGGCAATCATCTTGTCTCCAAATGTGCATTTGAAGCCAGGATATAGGGGAAGAAGTGGGAAGGAATATGCTAGATTTATTGCTTTATTGTGACGGCATTATTGCCACTCGGCACTCGCTGTGTTTACCTGATGTTATTGTTTTGCTGTGATAAAGTAGCTTTTTATTTTCCTGTGGTTCAGTGTTTCATATAGTAAATGATGAGTACTGGGGGAGAGAGGCGTACCTGTGGGAGGGTGTTTAGTGCTGAGTTATAGGCCCTGTAACTCAACTATGGAGCCATTTTGTTTAGAGAAATTGATACATGGTCTTGGGTGCAGAGTGTCCAGTTTTTCTAAAATAACAGACGAGAGCTGCTACCAGTTAAAGCATTCGGTTCAAGCAGGAATTTCATAAGTTCAATGTCAATTTGCTAATCGAATTTCATATAAACAGTTGAGGAATGCAAATCAAGAGTTTAAATAACTATACTCATATTATCTGTAGGAGGAACAGCAGGGTCAGGTAGACTGAAAGACTGAGGTATAAGGGACGACGTCTTATTGAATGACTGCTTCAATTGAAAGTGACAGCAGGGAGGGTGGATTTGGAGGGAACAGAAGACCAGGGTATTGTGGGAGCACAAGGGTCATGACTGCCACAGGCGATGCCTCAGGGTTGCCACAGTTGACAGATCACATGTTACTTACATGTCTTAGTCAGCTCCATGAACAGACATAGAGAAACACTTAGGCCTAATGTGTGTTGCTTTAGAATTTAGTTGCCAATTACAGTGTGTATGTACAGAAACACCCACTTTTCATGATCTAATCAGTATTTGAGGATAAAATCAAGTCCCACCCCACATTTGTTTTGTTAATTATCCTATTTCGTTCAGAAATGCATCAAATTAGGAAGTAGAATATTTTTTTTTATTTTTCCTTTCTTCCAGACAACGGCTTAGTTCCAACCAAACCTCCAGACAAAATGACTGTAGCACCATTTTGCCATTTCATTTTAAAGTGAGCAGTGCAAAACAACTGAGCTGTTCACACCACAAGCATTGATGATCATGATAATTCGGTGCTATATCCTCTAATATTTTTATCTAAAACCAAACTTGTTTTAAGCCCTTTCCACTCCGTGATCGTTGCTTCTCTCTCCCTTTAAAGACACAAAGTGCTACAAGAGCTGCAGATGATGCAGTTATTTTAACATCAGTAGCAGAAACACGGTGACCAGCAAAAAAAAAAAAAAGATACTTTTGCTAAAATACTTCAGAAAATGAGAAGTGCAGCAAATATAGTTATTTTTATCTGTCATACATACAGTATATGACTCTGACCGTTCAAACCAGGTTTGTGACGATGGTTTTTTTTTTTTTTTTTTTTTTTTTTAAATCTACTTTTAGCATTAGGCCTATAAATCAGCATGTTAAGAGCATTGCATAATAAACAATGTTATAATTGGGGAAAGTATTTGTAGAGGGTGAGGAAAGACAATTAAAACATTGAAATTACTTAACATTGTTTTCTGCTCATAATGAGAGTATTTTGATTATGTACAGTATTTGTTTGTTTTTAGTAAATACTTATTTTAAGCAAAATATAAAAATGGTCCAGACTTCAAGAGGTAAACCTTGAACCCCCGTAAAGTATCTTTTTTTTTTTTTTACAGTATGGCCTTCTGCCATATATAGGTATCTAAATGTAAAAATAATAATAGCCTGATAAAGCATTTGACCTTACCTTTTAATATTCATATCCAATTAGGCTCAACTGATAAATTATCATTATTATTATTATATTAATATTATTATTATTTTATTTATTTATTTATAAATTCTCAGAGGCCACTGCTTTGGCTCTCAGGACCCAATATCCTCATCTTTGGTGACTTTTTTGACTTTACTATTTTTTTTATGAAGTACTACTGCTCCCCAGATGGAAATATATATATAACTTTTCCAAAAAAGTATTGTCTGGACATCCACTGGGAAAGACATATAAAGACCGGCCCTCTTGAAGCTTTAATTGAACACCCTTGCTATACGTTATAGGAACAAAATGTCCTGACAAAGATGCACTGTAAAAAAAAATATTTTCATGATTTATCACAACATTTTTTCTTTTATCAAATTAACTTAGATAATTAATGTGGTTCAGATAACATAATATTTCGAGTTTCTGTTGATTAAACCAGTCGCCTTCATTGTATTAACTCATTTTTGGTAATTTTAAGGCAGCCAGTTAACTTACTTTTTAAAGCAGAACTAAGTAACTTTTTTACCTTCATAAATAGTTTTCTAAGTCCTTACGATGGTTAATTGACTTGTAGTGGTGTGTTTGAGGCGTGCACTAACCCGATCTGGCACGTCTACGCCAAAAAACAGCACTTGCAAGTTGAGCTTCGCCGACCCGACATGTTCACGTTCACGCGAGAGTGACAAAATGCTTTACGGTAATTCAAAAACAATGTATATATTATGACTTTATAAGACAATTACCCACCTCCTTCGAGATTTCTTGTACTGTATTTGCAAAACTACTGCGCTGGTGAGCGTTGTAGTCGTTGAAGTCCAGAGCTGCGCTTGGAGTATTTACGACAGTGTGATTCACTGAAGGAACCTGTAGGGGGAGCTTCGCAAATCTTGCTGAGTTCCGCTTTAACAGTTTTAAAGTGTGGCAATATCTGGACATTATTTGGTCCCCATGACGAAAACCGCTTGTAAATCATAGAAAAAGTGATGTTTTTGAAAATGTAAAAATGCAGAAAGTTTTCTGTGATGGGTAGGTTTAGGGTTAGGGGATAGAATATAAAGTCCACACAACGTGTATGTGTTTGTGCGTGTAGTGCAGAGCAGGGTTAAGGCTGTGATGTACTCACAGCAAAGTGCTTTTTTGTTCTTCACTTAAAAAAAGCTGTTAGTGAACATCTCAACACCACCTACGCTGCTGAGAGCAGCTGCTGAAAATATGTGCTGCACACTTTCCTCTTAATTACAAAACAAACATTCAACAAAAATGACAGTGGTGAGAAAACAGTAGTTAAGAAAGCATCTGATCATAGCGATGTCTGCAATTTATCACTCCAGTCAGATCATATCACATTTATTTATATAGCCCTTTATAAACTAGATTGCTTTAAAGTGAGCAGCTTTACAGTATTAAACATGAAAAACAGTGTCAGTGTCTCTTTTAGTAAGAATCACAACTTCAGTTTCTACTATAAAGCAGCTCTCCAGCATGTTCATGTTTTACTCATATCTGACCTCAACGGACTGGGCTGTGTTGATCATAGAGACCATTGGTGCCAATGGTTATACGATCTACTTTGGCTTGCGATGCTATTGAGAAACGCAGCCATGAACAGAAGAAATGAACTGGAGAAGATTTCCACATCAAAAAAGGCAGAGCCTCAAATCCACACCTACCTATTACGTAATTACCACGGACCAATGTTCAAAGGTGTTTACCAACCGGAGCAAACTTTTTCGGAAAGTGCATTTTGGCAAGCTGTTTCGAACTCCAGAAACAAACTCCAAATGAACTGATTTAGCCTGATTTTATTCGAAGTGACATCACACCAGTTCATTCTTTTGCTTGAAGTATATCGGGACCATTATGGTGACAGCAGGGTTGTAATTACTGAAGGATGAATGTCTAACTCTCTCTCTCGCTGCTCAGATGAATTTTGCCTGAGACAGAGAAGCCGCTTGATGAGGCATATGAACGTGAACTTGATTACAAACAGGGAAGTTACATTAAATACTCAGTGGGAATTTGCCTCCCCTTCCTCTGCTGAACACTGAACTGTGAATGTGTATGAGGGATGGGGGCTTTGAAATGACGGATATAAAGCTTAGTTTCCAGCACAGCTTGCAAATCGTTGTTTAATTTCTTCGGGCTCACAGCAACATCTCATTCAACTCTCAGCTTCAGGTTTAATGTGCTTTATTGGCATGACAAATAATTTGTGTAATTCGTATCGCTAAAACGTTTGCAGTTTAATTGCATAGAAGGAAAACTTAAATAATGTATGTACTGTAGATAAAGTGATTTTTTTTCTTGTTGTTTTCTTAAACTTATAATACACTTAAAATCGTTTATAGGTTGATTCCCCTCCCCGCCTCCCACAAAATAACTAAGGAATAAAAAAGGTATAATGAAAGATCATTAAAACAGTGAAAGATAAAAAAAGTCTTATATTTCATCTGTTGATGTGCGTATTGAGTTAGCTCAGGTCGAGGCCTGATATTTGCTGTTAGAGATGTACAATGAAACCGTGCATCGTCCAGGACTGATGGTAGTTTTCAGTGGATGTGATCTGACAGTCTGGGGTTTTGGGACCTCTCTGTCTCTCCCGTCTGTTCTTCTGGATTGATTTGTGTGGATTCTCTCCACAGGAGTCAGGAGCACTGCAGAGAAACTTATGACTGTATAAAATGATGAATGAAGCATAGATCTGACACATAATCACACACGTACGCATGCACACACACACACACACCCGCATGCACGCACACTTCCATATTTTATATGGACTTTCCATAGGAATAATAATGACTTTATACTGTAAAAACTGTGTATTCTAAACCCTAACCCTAAACCTATCCATCACAGAAAACTTTCTGCATTTTTACATTGTCAAAAACGATCGTTCTGTATGATTCATAAGCTGTTTTCCTTATGGGGACCAAAAAATGACAAAATTATCGAGTAGATGTGCACATCCCAAAAAAACCCCAAACTGGGCTCAGGTGCAGGACAATAAAAAACACTAATGAAAAAGAAATGTGAAGTCCGCACACTGAAAATAAAATTTGGATATTGCCATCTTATATTGCCATCTTTTCTAATATTGCCATTGGTTTTCTTTGAAGTACCTTTGAGTACCATGTAAATACCATGATAAATTAATATGTAACCATTTTATACCAAGAAATTGTGATGATTGCACCATTTTTTTTGTACTGGTACATTTTTATTAAAACATTAAGTGTCATTTTTAAACCTCTTAATTTAGTTTTAAAAGACTGTAAAGGTTTAGTTCACCCAAAAATGAATAATCTGTCATTAATTAGACTTTTGTTCATCTTCGGGAGACAAAAAAATTAAGATATTTTTGATGAAATCTAAGGGAAATTTTTACTAAAATTTGGACTTAACCGCTCAATTAATATGGATTAGTTTTATGATCTCTTTATTAACTTTTTGAAGCATCATAGTGTCAGTTGCATACGTCAGTGGAGGGATCGTAATTTCTGTTTCGATGATGATGAACGAAAGTCTTACGGGTTTGGAACGACATGAGGGTGAGTAATTAATGACAAAATTTTCATTTTTGGGTGAACTGTCCCTTTAATATATATCTGGTGACATTTTTAGAAATCAGGCCCTCACTTACTGTATATAGTGGAAACAAGCACACACTTAACATCTAAACTAGGTCTGAATACAGTGCGCCCCATGGAGAATTGGCCCATTTTGTCCATTCTACAGAAGGCTGATTAGATGCGCTCACATGCTCACTGATAGATATCTCGCACACTTTGATGTTTTCTTACCCATCAATCTAATAAGATTAGCAGAAGCTTCTTTATATCTGCCTTTCTTCTCACTCTTAAGAAGAGAACGAACGAGCAGAAGGTCATTAGAGGAGATCGACAGGTGAAGCTGTAGTCAGTTTTATATACGCTAAAGTCAGGTTCATGACGTGTGTGTTAGGAGAACAGTAAATTAACCCTGTGTTACTTAAAGTGTCTGCTTTAGTGCTGTTGTCAGCAGTGACCTATATCAACAAAATTTCCAGACACATGTACACGCACGTGTGTGTATTTGCGCGCACGGCTTCTCGTGTTGTCTCTCGACTGCATCTCACTTGAGGGGATTTAAGATCTATCAGATTTAAATTCGACCGAGGCTTGAAACTCTGCGATTCTTTGAAGTCTAACGAACTCAACATTTTTAAGCAACTTCAAACGACAACACGACTATCGCTTCTGGTCTCAGAAGGAACATTAATTAATTTCCATTTTCATCTTGAAGGATAAATAAATCACACAAAAAGAGGTTTACAACACCAAACAGATTGAATCCTGTTAGTGCTGTAGCATTTAGCCCAATGATTTGACAGAAGCTAAAAACTCCATTATTTAAAATAAATACAAATAAAAACAGTAAAATGTAGCCCTCAGGTTTTTTGCAATTAAATTAAATTATTCATACATAGGATATAAGATATCAATTTTGATTGATTAATCAATTCGGTACATTCTTTTTAGACTGTGTTACCTCTCTCTGCATCTGTTGCCATTGGTCGGCACTTGTTTTCGCTGATTGAACATGTTGAATTGACGCTTGTTGGGTCGTGGAATGTCTGAGAAATGACGTACTGTAATCTGGTGATTGTGTGTGGGGGTTGCTCTCTGTAGATGAAGTGTGAATTGGCCTAAAAGCTACTGAACGTCTAGTCGAGAGCAGTTGGTTTTTATCTTTTTCTTATCATTGTTTTTGTTGTTGTTGTTGTTGTTGTTTTTTTAATTAATATGAACCTAAAAGACAGAGACAGTTCTTTTAGGCTGGGTTTACACTATAAGGAGTGATGCTCTGATATCTTGACGAACATCTACTTTTTTGTTTGTTTGTTTGTGTTTTTGCATTCTCTTTTAAGGAAGCTTGTTTCTGCCATGGAATAAAACAATTTAAAAGATCATTGCGACTTTTTATCTGACAATTATGACTTTTTTTCTCAGAATTGCGAGATATAAACTCGCAATTGCAAGAAATAAAGCCAGAATTGTGAGATATAACCAATTGCAAGAAATAAAGTCAGAATTGTAAGATGTAAACTTGCAATTGCGAGAAATAAAGTCAGAATTGTGAGATATAAACTTGCAATCGCTAGAAATAAAGTCAGAATTGCAAGATATAACCATCTGCGAGAAATGAAGTCAGAATTGCAAGATATAACCATCTGCGAGAAATGAAGTCAGAATTGTGATATATAAACTTGCAATTGCGAGAAATAAAGTCAGAATTGCAAGATATAACCATCTGCGAGAAATAAAGTCAGAATTGCGAGATGTAAACTTGTAATTGTGAGAAAAAGTAAGAATTGTGAGATATAAACTTGCAATTGCGAGAAATAGTCAGAATTGCAAGAACTTGCAATTTAATCTCACAATTCTGACTTTTTTCTCGCATATGCAAGTTTATATCTCGCAGTTCTTCTTTTCTCAGAATTGCGAGTTATAAACTTGCAATCGCTAGAAATAAAGTCAGAATTGCAAGATATAACCATCTGCGAGAAATAAAGTCAGAATTGCGAGATATAACTAATTGCAAGAAGTAAAGTCAGAATTGCGAGATGTAAACTTGTAATTATGAGAAAAAGTAAGAATTGTGAGATATAAACTTGCAATTGCGAGAAATAGTCAGAATTGCGAGAACTTGCAATTTAATCTCACAATTCTGACTTTTTTTCTCGCATATGCAAGTTTATATCTCGTAGTTCTTCTTTTCTCAGAATTGCGAGTTATAAAGTCCAGTTCTGAGGAAAAAAAGATTGCCTTTTTTTCTCAGAATTGCAAGCTTATATCTCATAATTCTGACTTTTTTACTCGCAATTGCGACTTTTTATCATGCAATTCTGAGGAAAAAAAGATGTAAACTCGCAATCGTGAGAAAAAAAGTCAATTGTGAGATAAAAAGTTGAAATAACCTTTTTTATGTTTTATTCAGTGGTGGAAGCTTCCATACTCTTTAGACTCAATATTACTCAATATTGTACTTAATATTAATGATATTAATGATACCATGGAACTCAATATTAATGATACCATGGAAAGACTGCTATAGTTACAATCTTTAATTTTTTTTATTTTATTTTATTGTATTATCGACTTGGTACTGTAGAACCAGTACTGTTTGTATAGTTTTATACTGATCTATG
Source organism: Ancherythroculter nigrocauda (assembly GCA_036281575.1). Taxonomy (NCBI): domain Eukaryota; kingdom Metazoa; phylum Chordata; class Actinopteri; order Cypriniformes; family Xenocyprididae; genus Ancherythroculter; species Ancherythroculter nigrocauda. Next base: position 6,843,085 of record VTFQ01000014.1, on the reverse strand, counting down.
TTTAATAGAGAGATAAAAGATAAAAGTCTTGAGAAACAAAGAGCTTGGAGAAAATGAAAGGTAGATGCAGAGAGAGAGAGAGAGAGAGAGAGAGAGGAGTTTAAAGTCTGCAGTAGCAGCCTTAATTCAATAAAGCTGTGTTGTAAGAAAATGAAAAGTCTTGTAGGGAGTCATTAGGCGATGTGTGGTTGCTGGCATTGACACAATGCCACAGGGAGATGCCAGCCCAGTAGCAATAAAACAAGTGTGTGTCTGCGAGAGAAAGTGCGTATAAGTGGGCGAGGTAAGCAGCCCTCATGTTCTTTCTATCTCTTTCTATGATTTCAGATATGTTTTACAGTGCAGTAGTTCAAGGTTATAGAAAAACAGAATATATTTGCTTTTTATTATTTATTAGCTTATGTGTTAAATCATGTAGTCCTTAAGAGTTTTTCAAATTATTCTCTTAAAACATAAATAATATCAAATTTTGATACTTCAATTTAAATCATATATATTTTGGTTGCAAGGTGCCTACAAATAAAGTCCGCTTTTTGTTTTTGTCTATACTATAGTATATATATATCGGTCTTTTGATTGGTAATTAACCTAATTATGCCTGTAGTTTATTTGCCAGTTTCTGATTTGCAAGTTAATTAGTTTATTTCCTTTGGATCATTAGTTCATTTCCACAGTCTTTTACGTTTACTGTTTAGTGCCGGGAAAATAGTGAAAACTTTTAATCAGTGTTTAGCAGATGTATATGTTTTTAAATTTGTATGAGAGAAATTCTCTCATACAAGAGAATATTTATATAAATATTTATAAATATATAGAATATATTGTTCTTTATTTAAAAAAAAAAAAAAAAACTAACTAAATAAATAAATTATATAGAGATATATAGATATAGATATAGATATACATGAAATAGGTCTCACATCTTCATTTAACCAATAATGTTATCAATGTTATATTATAATTTAGTAGTTATAGCAGTTTCCTGAATTGTATCTCTCAATCTTTGAATTTGTTGTGGCTCTGGTTTTTGGGATTCCAAGTCGTGGGGATTGCAGTTGCAACTGCATATAACAGTTCAAGCTCCTGTGCCCTCCTTCAATTACACCTAATGTCAACAGCTCCCTGTAGCTTGCTGCCAGAGTTTCCTTATTTTGAAGAGCCATGGGAGTGGGTGAGATCCAGACTTCTCTCCAAGAAACAGCGAGCTGTCCTCAGCCTGAATGAGGACTTTGGAGCCCTGCAGGGTAGAGAGCTGGAGCTCATTTCAAGACATCTCTACTTGGACGGTATAGTTGGCAGACTTCTGACACAGATATACCCTCCCACACACTCATACGGTCAGTTCTTTACCGCCAAAGTTCAGTCCCTGAGGTTGGCAGTAATAATAAGCAGCATTGCAGGTGCAGCGGTCTGAACTGGGGGAAATAAATGAGTGTTTATCCTTCCCATCCTTGCTGCTGAGGGACAGCTGAAAGTTATCAGCTTTCCACCAACTGTCAGAGTTCGAGTCAGAGCATGGGTTAAAGCACTAGTTCAACTAAAAATAAAAATTCTGTCTTCAGTTACTCCCCTCGTGTTGTTCCAATCCCATATGGAACACAAGATTGTTTCAACTGTTCTTGTCTATATAATTAAAGTCAGTGAAGTTTTATTCCTTCCATCGTGTGTGCGGTGACCTTCGAAGAGTTGTTAATTTATCAGCTGTCATGAATTGCATGCTCCTCTTCATCAGCTGCCTAATGTATGTTTTATGCATGTGAAGGACATAGGCTACTATTCATTATGGCTCATCTCTTACTTTAGCATAATGCCACATTGTGTCAGTGTTATTGATATATGTTGCACTAGAAGCCCAGAGCAATTTTCCTCAGCACTCCTATTGATTAATGATTGTGCAGTTGCTTGGTGACTCGAAGGACAGCCCATAATATACCACAGATTGGCAGTGAATTCCATTGGAGGGGTGCGGAGCATCTCATACATATTTGGTTGTCTATACACACAGTTTAGTAGCCAAAGACATGTGAAAACATACTTGAGGCATCATCTGGGGGTTGAACTTCAGTGCTCAAACCTTTCTTTATGATGAGGTACGCACCCAATGACAGGGTTTAAAGTTCTACACGTGGGCTTTTTAAAGGGTTAGTTCACCCAAAAATGAAAATTCTGTCATTTATTACTCACCCTCATGTCGTTCCACACCCGTAAGACCTTTGTTAATCTTTGGAACACAAATTAAAGGGCACCTATTATGCCCCTTTTTACAAGATGTAATATTGGTCTTGGGTGTCCCCAGAATGTATTTGTGAAGTTTCAGCACAAAATACCCCACAGTTAATTTATTATAACCATTTGAAAATGTCATTTTTGGGGCCTGTTTTAAAAAGAGCTGTTTTGGTGTATACCACCTTAAATATAAATGAGCTGCATATCCCCGCCCTGCCTTTGGATGAGGGCGTAACTTGCATACCTATGGCAATAAACAGTCGGTAGAAGCAGAATGGCTGAGAGTGAGAGACCCGCTGTTTTGTACATAGACATTATATGGCATTCAGCCGTACATGTTTGAACCGGAATCAGACCCAGATGATGAAGAGACTCCGGCAGAAGAAACACAATTGAGAATGGAGCAGGACGTCTCTGAATGGTTATTTGATACATTTATGTACTTATAGAGTTTTAATCGCATCCCCTTTGCAATTATGGATGTGCAACACACACACACACACACACACTGTGATAACGTTCGCGCAATTTTTTGAAACTACAAACACAAATACTGTGATAACGTTTGCTAAGTACAAACGAAATTATATTTATGCGAGGGAACGGTTGCGTCATGTTGACATTACTTGTCGTACAGGTGCTTATGTGGCAAATGTGAGAAGATGGCTACAGAACCAGAAAATATATGCTGCAGGGAGATAGAACAGGTATTAATTTATTTACATTTGTAATTGTTGCAAAAAATAATACGTGACATAAAACTGTCTGACGCTATTTGTTGTATCAAAGGTTACAAGACGGATGAAACAACTTCAAGTCACTCCATCATGTATGGTAGACCATCCCAGAAAACATACACAGTTTTTAATACAATATCTTTAAAAAAAATATATATATATACGTGTGGATACACACTATACAAACAAGGTTTAAATTATATACACAGACATTCTACGACGACAACAACAACTTTAGACGCATTTGTTATTGAACTGGCTGACATCGACTGAAATGACTATTTGCTCAAAAAACATTAAATACACTTACTTCTTCTGGTGGTGAGGTTGGATCGCGAACAGTAGGCAACGATCCACACTTGAGGATTAACTTTGAAGCAAGACCTAATTTGAATTGACCCTCGTTCTCAAAACAGTCAGTCAAAAAAATGATTCGCGCAAACATAAACGTATTTTGGAATTTTGAGTGGCGCCTTTCCTTCGTAAATAAAATCCATCCACTGCGTTTTCAGTGGCTCTGATGTCGGAAGTAAGTGAAAACTACTATGTTCATTATTACATCCCACAACAGAACACTTATGTTTCTTAGGAGACATTACCGGCTGTCGTTGAAACAATGGAGGATGGTTGACCGATCACCGAGGGCGGGGTCTATGCCAAAACCAGATTGTCAATCAAACCACGTGGGTGGGGCTTAGCGCAATTCTACGTCACAGTGAGAGCAATCTTAGAACAGGGCATTCTGAGACAGTGCTTATGAATTATTGAGATTGTAAAAAAACCACTGGGTGGATTTTTCTCATTCTAGGGTGGTTTTGCTCACACACTGCCAACACACATTTATGGTCAAACACCATGTAAAAGTGAATTTTGCATAATAGGTGCCCTTTAAGATATTTTAGTTGAAATCTGATGGCTCTGTGAGGCCTTCATAGGGAGCAATGACATTTCCTCTCTCAAGATCCATTAATGTACTAAAAACATATTTAAATCAGTTCATGTGAGTACAGTGGTTCAATATTAATATTATAAAGCAACGAGAATATTTTTGGTGCGCCAAAAAAACCCCAAAATAACGACTTATTTAGTGATGGCCGATTTCAAAACACTGCTTCAGGAAGCATCAGTGAATCAGTGTATCGAATCATGATTCGGATCGCGTGTCAAACTGCCAACGGCTGAAATCATGTGACTTTGGCGCTCCGAACAGCAGATTCGATACACTGATTCATTTACGCTCCGAAGCTTCCTGAAGCAGTGTTTTGAAATTTTCATTTTTAGGTGAACTAACCCTTTAAGTTTCTCAAAGAACTTGTTTTGCCATTTCTGAAGGGCTTCTGAAGAGTTTATCCTTATAAGTTTTCATATCATTATCTGGCCTTAAATCTAAATCTAATTATAAAATTATTTTTGTACTCCAGTTCATTTTTGAAATATAATCATTTACACAGTTACTGTCATAATTTGTTTTCATGACAAATTTATTTTAACATACATTAAATATTCTAGACATTACTAACAGGTAAAGTAAATATAATGAATATATAAGCTAATATAGTGCATATATTTAGTGAAATGGTAGTTCATTTCTCTAGTGAACTAACATGCTGTGGACACTAAATGACTTGCCTGAGGTAAATGTAATGCTACGTGAGATATTATTCTCAAGCTGTTTTATTGATGTCTTTCTGCGGTTGAAACACCGGTTAAGAGATTACATGTAAATAGGGCTGGGCGATATATTGCATGAGATTGTCACGCGCATTTCGTCAGTAAAGCCGGTTCCCTGATTACCGCTAAATCGCCATCACCTGCTTTCAAATGGAGCGGCATTTAATAGACAGAGCCATAGATCACTGACAAGCTACGCAATATTGCGTTCATTATCGAAGGCGATTCATCTGCGAACATTCCCCGACATTGGAGCTGGGCATGCTAACAAGGACACGTCACAGAGATTATAGTGTACATTGATCTGTTTGATGCAGACACCTTAATTGAGGTCCTTTAAATTATGATAAGCTTGTAGTTTCATAAGCTACAGTTTCAAAGTAACTTCCCTAAAACATGGGTATGTTTGCCTAATAGTTTAATTATTGACCCAACTGTTGATCTGCAACAATGGAGAACATGGAGGGGTTTGTAGAAACAAGGTCAACACAAGATACTGCTGATACCACAACAATACAAGAGCTAAGAATGACAGAATAAGTGAGTGAGAGAAATGTCAAGTTGGTAACGGGAGACAGACATACAAAAGGACGGATATGGGGGTCAGCGGGTTGACTGAATGATGGTGTTGCTGTGAGTAAAGTCTGCCAGTCTTTCCTGATCATTTTTTTTTTTTATTATTATTACCCTTTCACCCTTCCTCTTATATATGCTATCAATTAAGCCTAAGTAAGTTTATGTGTGCCCTGGTAAGTGTCTATTTGCCTTTGTCTTCTGATCAAACTGTTGGCTCAGACATAATTGGGTGTGTTTGTCTTTGCTTCACCGAGCGTGAGCCAGTAAATTGGTTTATATCCTTGGAGGCTCATCGATTGGCCAGTCCAGTTATCCAGTTATAGGCTTTGTGATGAAGGTGTGGGAGGAACCATTTGATCTTTCTAAGCCGTGATTGGCCGATAGATGTCCACTTTGATGTGAAAAAAAAATCAGCTTTCATGCCTCCTATCGCCTCACACCAGACCTGGAAACAGCGCTGTAACTTAGAAACCAACCTTTCCCCATCAGGCCTCGGGCCTGACATACCTACAATTAAAGCCACACACGTGCAGCAGACTTGACCTTCATTCTGAGCTGGAAATATGGTGGCAAATGCAGGGCATCTGGGGGTTAGGGAGTTTTTTCAGAGCTCTGGTTTGATTTTAAACCCCCTGGCTTTGAACAACCCTAAAGACTCATGCAGACAAACTCCAGCTGAAACTCAACAACTAGACCGAGATTAAAGATCTAACTGCTCAAACAGAACACAGTATTAGAAATATGAGGATGTGGGCTGTGTTAAATACAGGTTATTAGAATATCGCTTGGTATTTTTGTCAGCTGCAAGGTTCAGATTGTGCGGATCGTCGGAAAAGCAATGGCATTTTGAGATGATAGTGGATGGAGGGAGGAGGAGATGTGCTGCAGATATGCAAAATTCATCAAATGACTGTATGCTTCATCTGTCTCCCACTCTTTTTTTCTTTCTCCAGGGCAGGACCGCAGTGAAGCAGCTCTGATAAAGCGTTTTAAGGGGGATGGGGTTCGCTACAAGGCCAAACTCATCGGGATAGATGAGGTCACCGCCGCAAGAGGAGACAAACTCTGTCAGGACTCAATGATGAAACTCAAGGTGCGTATGTTGGTTGCTTTCTACGCATTATTTATTTATTTTTATTGCCGTTGGTGTTTCTGTGTATTGGTCAATGACATGATTTTATTTTACTAATTTATTAAAAAATACATTAAAAATCAAATTCATACATACAAGGACTTGAATACACCTCTTCTGATCTCTTTATTTATTTAAAATAGAATATTTAACCAAAACTTAATTTCACTGCTTATTAAAGGTGCCCTAGAATTAAATATTGAATTTATATTGGCATAGTTGAATAACAAGAGTTCAGAACATGGAAAAGACATACAGTGAGTCTCAAACTCCATTGTTTCCTCCTTCTTTTATAAATCTCATTTGTTTAAAAGACCTCAGAAGAACAGGCGAATCTCAGCATAACACATTTAACAGTACATTAGCAACAGTCGGGACATTAATATGTATGACCCCAATAATTTTAAACGGAAGCTTAAGCATGTTCGCTTGATGTGCGATAACCAATGAGGTTCATTCTCGTGTTACGCAGCACATTTGATCTTCTGAAAGAGGTTTGTTCTCGCGTGTGAAGCAGGTTCAGTTGAGCTTTTATGTTTGCTGATCGAAGTTTATATGTGAATAAACGCCTAATGGACCCTTCGCTAAGCCCCGCCCTCCTTAGTTACTGCTGCTACGCCTGTCAAGCTTTCGTGTCTGGCAAGTCATTTACAGTATGTATGCACCGGTGTCAGACATTTTCAAGGAGATAATTAGTCATTTTTGGTGAACAGGTGAAATATCTGAGAAAGCAAGACAAAAGGGACTGCAGTATGCATTCAAGGGATATATCCATGACATAATATGCAACCGATTAGAAAATAATTTGATCAAAATTGAAGCTAAAGCTCCCAGCGCAAGCAGTAGCCGCCTCATATGCTGACCATTCAAATTGGAAACACAGATTGAGGAACAGCTTTGTTCATCCACAGCAGGTTAAGCGAAATTTGTGAAAATAACCTAAGAATTATAAATCAAACAGCTTATCCATAAGTCTTGTGGAATAAACACAAGACGTTAGCCTGACCACTTTGCAATGATAACATTCTCCCGATTATATTTTTAATGCGCCAGGCTACACCGTCTTTCCTTTAATAACCTTATTTTACTTCAAATATATGCATATAAACAAAGAACTGTCATTATTTCCAAGCAATGATGTGCTGAGTTAGCTAGCTAGCTAACCTACCCGTCAGATTGTCCTACCCGGGCTTACTGCATGTGCGCACATCAATATTACACCATTGTTGTCATGATAAATAACACAAAATTACTGTATATGCATTATTATAAGGGTAGGTTCAGGGTTGGGGTAGGTGTAGATGTTAATAAAGCCATAGACCACGTTAATATCACACTGGAAGCACAATCTGATAGGTAACGTTAGCATTTTTCAGATTTTGTCAGATTTTGCTAATGTTACCTACTGTTTCAATGGGAGGTAGCAAAATCTGACAGGGTAGCACAAATTGTCAGAACACCGGCATTTCTCCACTTGGGTTTTAGGTGTCGCGAAGGGAAAAAAATTTTACCACCCCGTCCAAACTTTTAGGATACCGGGTATCAGGTTAACACAATCCATAAGCACAACGCTTCGGCATGTTCCCTCGCTCGAAAGCTTGACAGACCTCCCGCGCCTAGTAACGGTTGCTAAACCATGATTGGCCTGTGGCGGTTTTCGGGCGTGGCTTAGCGAAGGGTCAATTCTCATTACAGAAGCCGATCGTGTCTTTTCAGAAAATTTGGACTATACCACTCAATCCATATGGATTAGTTTTACAATCTCTTTATGAACTTTTTAAAGGGTCAAAGTGTCAGTCACGTAGCTGTCAATGGAGGGACAGAAAGCTCTCACATTTCATCAAAAAGATCTTCATTTGTATTTTGAAGATAAATGAAGGTCTTACAGGTTTGGAATGACATGAGGGTGAGTAATTAATGAAAGAATCTGGTCCTTTTTGGTAAACTAACCCTTTAACAATAATAATAATTTGATCTTTTTTTTATGACAAGGTAAAGTTAGTTCAGGTTATAAAATGTCATGTGAAAAAATGTTGAATAAGATGTCACAAAACATCCCTTTTGTGACATCCAGGGATGTCTTTACTTGGAAAGAAAGTATTCATATAACAATATTGCTATCTCTTCTTCCAGAGAGACCTGAAACCAGACTGTCCTCCAAAAAAACCCCAACCCTATAGTTTGTTTTTCAAGTACCTTATTATGACCTATATTTGCATTTTAAAGTCATGTGCCCTCTAGCTGGCGTAAAAATAATGACAGCGTCGTGTTACGTCTGTCGTCATGAAATGACGTATGACTGTCGTTACCAATCAAAATGCGTGTTCATTTAAATGCAATGTGTGGACTTTTTACATCATTTGTCCTATTTCCATTTAGCAAAAATCATATTTTTTTTAACGACTACACCCACCCCACCCCTAAACCTACCCTTAGTGATTTATAGTGCATATACACTTTATGAGCACATGCGTTCCCTGGGATCGAACCCACGATCGTATGATCACATGATCGCATATTGTTATATATAGCAATGCTCTGCCACCAACTGAGCTACGCGAAACCCGAAATATGACGCAAATAAAAGGGAACAATGCATTAAAATGAAAGTGTCCTGTTAGGGGTGTCCTGTCCTGTAAGTGTCGATAGGGGTGCAACTTTAGTAAACGCTCCTATGGGTCGTATTTCAGGGAAGTGACAAACGACCTATATAGGTGTATTGGTTGGAGAACATGTTGCCTGAAACCTATAATTAACTTTATTTTAAAACAATAGGACAAAATGCCTTTGGGCAGTACTCATTTAAATAGCCAGATAAAGGTGTAACTTCGGTAGCTTGAATGAATAAACCACATCCATCAGATTGGGTAATGAGCCGTGTGAACAGCAGGGGTCACACTACTGTGTGTATATGAGTTGCTCTGTTTGTGTATGGATGTGCACCTCTGACACACATCGTCTTCAGTGTATTTTTATTGTACATTCACCATAAATCGCACCTTTTTCACCAGTGTTTAGATTGGTTTCTTGGTTTGTTTGAGAGAAAGGGTCATTTTGCCATCCGATTTGCATGTTGGTCTGATTGGAATGTCCAGACTGTTATTGATCAGAGCTGTTTACCCCTCACTCATCCAGACACATAATCTATACTCATATTCCCACAGTCCTCCACTCCTTAGCAAACAAATGAGTCCCATGGTGTCATTTTTAATCTCTTATTCCTCTCTCACTATCTTTATGTCTCTCTGTTCATCATGCTGCTGGTGAGGAGAGTTTCAACAACAGTTTGACTTGAGTCATTTCATATAATCCCCATCCTCCCTTGATAATCAGCCCACACACCGCTATAAAAACTTTCTTAACATCGTCTGTCCAGCTTCTCCTCTGCTCTAGACTTCCCCTGGACTGCACAAAGACATCTTTTCTTCACTCCAGCAGCACTTAAATGCACACACTCCCACTTCTGAGTTTGAAATGTCAGAGCTTGTGCTCTTTTCACCATGATCTCCCAGCTACTGGCATTAGAACGACTCATTCATCATCCCGCCAGCACATATGGATAGGCATAATGGCGTGCTAACATACATCATACGACTGACGGAGGCTGCTCCCTGCGCACTCGGAAGGAAGATCAAGAAACGGGCTCATCTGATTGGCGAGGACGGATTACGGTCCTGGAAGACTCGAGGGCTCCAGCTGCTTGGAGGATCGCCCACACCTACCCCAAACACACACACATTGGAATGGATTGGACATATGACGCAAGCTTGGTTTAAAAACCATTTTTGACATAATTGCAACTTTATATTTTGCAAATTTGACTTATAAAAATTGAGTGTGATATCTTCTTATCACAGTGACAGATTCTGGCAAAGGCGACATACAACCATCTGGGGTGGCACTTTTCTCTCCATACTGCTCTTAGCTTCTCTATCACTCTTTTGCAGCAGTTTAACAGAAGGATGGCACTTTCCTTTCCTCCTACCCCTCTAGTTGAAAAATAATTGTGTCCAGTGTGAATTGTGTGTGGGTGAACAGCACAGATTAATCATGTCAGTGAATTACAAAATAAAATTCATTGCTGTTTGGTTTATTCAAAGTGCAAAATATACTAATACATTCGAACATGTACTTATTCAGTCACTTCTGTTTCTGTTTATTTGTAGTCACAGGACAGTATGTTTACATCACATTTAGAAAGAATGAGAATTTTTACATATTTGCCACCAAAAATACAACCCGAGGAGCTTTAGCAGTCTCTCCAGTGACAGTCTAAATACAGTTATATTTTCAGTCAGAGAAACCGAGGAAGCTCCCGAAAAACCGGAGTTGCTTTTTTTTATGACATATGCAGAGCTAAATATGGATATCAGACAGTCCGGTAAGAGACGAGACTTACTGACAGATAAAATAAATACACGATCGTGATAGCCTCTGATTTCTTTCATATTTACCATGTTTTCTATGGTAATGGTTAGCATGCATAGTCTTTTTCGTTGCATATAAATATTTCTGCTTTATATGGTGATCAGAATCCACAAACAAGTTATTTCAAACGCTGCTGTCTGAAAGCGAGTTTTGAGCTAAAATGATTTTAAAAGTTTTTAATGCTGATGTTAGCTGGTTAGGTATATGAAATCATCCACGGCTCTGCCGTCTCCAGACTCAGATAAACCCTGCCTTTGTTTGTAGCCATCCGCTTTGGACCAAGGTATTCAACGGGCCAAAAAAAACCTTGACCGTTGGCCCATAGGAAGCCCAGACGAGGCCCAAACAAGCCCCGGAAGTGACTGTGGAAACGCACACCCACCTTTGGCCCAACAGTGAAAACGCCACTCTTCATGCTTGCTGATTGGTCAATCCACCAATCATCAAAAGAAGCAGTGATCCCCAGGAAAAAAAAAAAAAAAGCTGATCTCCACAGTGGGCTTTTAAGGGTTAACTATAAAAGTGGACAGTCAGTGTTTCAGACTTTGGCTGATAGCTTCAATTTGCCTTAAATCTTCAAGAGAAGATGGTTTATCTATATTGTTCTATCTCATATTCTCTCTGTTATTTCTCTTATAAATAAATTTGCTGCATTTATACTATCAAACAGTTCCAATTTTTTTCCTCTGATGTCTGGCTTTTTTTTAAATTCGATTTGAACCACTTGGTTTTGCTGGCATGCGAGGGATACTGGCAAAATATATTAATGATATTATACGTTTTTAACTAATTCCTCATCTGACAGTGTGTTAATCTACAGTAAAACGCAGTGTTGCCCAATTATTTGTGCAAACCACTGGACAGTGCCAAGTGGATTCAATTATTTGCTGGAAGCGCAGGCCAGTTTTGTCCACGGTTCGATTGGGTAGTGCAGTTCTATTCACACTTCACACAGATAATGCAGTATAATTTGCTATTTCATTGCTCTTTGTTCTCAGAACAATGGTTTAATGAGCATGCATTACCATAAGCAATGTTTTGAAATGCGTGCATATAATTTTTTGGTTTGATGTCTAGTTTTGAATGACCATCACTACAGAAAGATGCTTTTTGTCAGCATAATAGTGTAGATATGGCATTCATTGTCATAGACCCTGATGTCTTCAATCACATCACACCAGCACATATCAGAACCTCCACACCAGAAATGGTTGAAAACATGGAGAAAATGAATCAATTTCTTTACATAACAGCTAATGCTCCCCAAGGATTGCAGCAAGTAGCGAAAGCTGCCGTTCCCTGCTCCGTTTCTGTTTTATCTTCATTTCGTCTTTTCTCATGTTTCTGTTTTCATCTTCTTGTCTGCAGGGAATCGCAGCCTCTGCACGGTCTAAAGGAGAACACAAACAGAAAGTTTTTCTCACCGTGTCCTTTGGAGGGATCAAGATCTTCGATGAGAAGTCGGGGGTGAGTCGGGGGAGTGGTTGAGAGTTGGGGGCAGTGGGAATTGTGTCCTGTCACTACCCATGATCCTTTGAAGCAAGTGTCTGAGCCATAAATACAAATCCACAGATGCCTAACCTGGTTTCTGTTTGTTTCATCTACGAAAACGACATTTTGTGTTTTTCATTACTTTGGAAATGCGTTGAAGCTAATGTCTAGTTGACATTGTTTTCTTTTCCTCTCATCACTGTATTGACGAATGACAGGAGAGTGCTATAAAGAAGGCTAGTCAGCATCAGTAAAAACTTCTGTACTTAATTGCATCAACAAACACAAGATGAGTCAGGGCGTCCAATTTCAAAGACAAATGATTCTTTAGAAATGGTTCTTTTACATGAGCTTAGCTTGTGACTTAGCCATTTGAATCAAACTAAAGGCCCGTTCACACCAAGAATGATGACAATAAAGATATAATCTATAACAATATCTATATTAGCGTTCACAATGCATAACTGACTTCCTAAACTGTGAGTCATTTCTTGGTTATGTCTCTTTTGGAATGAACTCTTTCCCTGCCATTAATGGAATTTTCCGTCATTAAAGCCCAAAGTATACTTTGTTTTTTTTTTTGTTTTTTTTACGTGTACACTAGTGTACATGCACAGTCGAACACACAGCCTTGCAAAGTGTACTTCATTTGACTTGTACTTTCACTTTAACCACTTTTAGATGGTACTTTCTAGCCTCTTCGCACAATATCTCGTCTATGTAAGCCTCCATTGTTGCTGTAGCTTGCATGTGTTCCGGTCTGTTCTGTTTATGCAGTTTTTCTTCTTTTCCTTGTGAATTGATGCCCCAAAGGGCACGGTTGCCACCTTGTGGATAAACTAATTACTGCAAGAAAAAAAAAAACCTCTTCTACACGTACTCTTCTGATGACGAAATTCGCGAACAAGATTTTCTCAGCTGTTTGTTCAAAATGTTGTTTTTTTATTAAGCTTACTCGCATATAACAAAATATTCTGGGGGCCATGAAATTTTGTGGTACAATTATAAGGTTGAATCAACTTTTGTTTGGGAGTTAACAAGCATATTGCTTTTTAAGCTGGCTGAAATATTCTTTCAAAACAGGACATGTTTTTATATGGCAAAAATACAATCAGTATTACTATAGTGACAGCATTAATTTGAAATGTTATAATTTATACCGCAATAAACCAGTGTGGAAAAATGTCTATGAAATAATTGCTCCACAGCATCTATCTGTAACCAGCTGAAATGTGTACTGTCCTTGAAATTTCTGTTTGCGCAAAAGTACCAATTATTTCACAGATGTAACTTGGGAAAACAAAGCAGAATATACAATTTTGACATCTATTTTATAGTCTAGTGCTCATGGCTCTTCAAGAGGCCCTCATTTTCTAGGTCTCAAAAGTTTGGGTCGATGGAAAAGATGGTTTCTGTGTGTTAGCGTGCAGTTGCTCTAAGCAGGCTTGAGTCTGCTCTACGTCGGGCGGGGGTGAGGCGATCCTTTGGGAGAGGTAAGCTTGTGTTAATGATGCGTTTTAAAGAGAGGAGCGCTCTCCGGGGAAATCAGAGAAGCCTAATTGAACAGACTTCTTAGAATAGAACGACCGTAGCTTTACAAGACCCATCTGCAGGGCCCTACTCCATCTTGATGGGGAGTAAATGACAATAACAGCCAGTGAATCACACCTGAGCTGGTTATAAACGGAGGGAATAATGCGTATTTATGAAGTATCAGACCGGATCACGTACACCTAAGTGCTGTTTCACAGAGGGAGAGTTTGAAAGAGGAGTTCACTTTGTGACAGTTATTGATTCACCTCTTTCTTTTTTGTTGTGAAGTGCCATTAAGCCCTTTTGGTTTGAAACCAGTTTGGACATTATTTTTAGTTTGGACATTATTATTTTTGAAAAGATGAAGCAAATCTCAAAGAGTGTTTTTTGTCATTGGCTTCATTAGTCCTGCATTGATTTGCATTGTTTTTATTTACAGCATTTCACCGAGGTGTAAATTGCATAATTTATCAGTTTAATTCAGTTTTAATTATTTGTTTTTGATGATATTGTCATGTAAATGTTCTTTTTACATTTGCTTAACATCCTTATTAGGTGAGCTCAGTCATTTTTTTTTTTTTTTTCACTTAAAAATGTTTTATAACACAAAAAAGTATTTTCAGCGTTCGTCATATCAGTGTTGCTAGAAACATTGTTTTGTTGTACATAAGACACTTGGCACTCAATAAAAAGTTATATATAATGCTGCAGTATAAAGTTCAATATCACTGTTGATATTAATTAGTGAAACAGTGTGTGATATCAGTTGAATCAAATAAAAATGCGCACTTTGCACTAAAAAAGGTTTACATCTAAGTAAATTAGAAGTACATTTAACATGTACATTTAACAAGGCATGGACCCAGATGAGTTAAAATTCTAGAAAAAAATCCTGTTTTATTCTACATAAAGTGGGTCACCCCTTCATGGTGGCCTCCATTTTGAGATCACATGACCAGCTGTGGCTTTTTGTGTTTGTTTTTTTTTTGTGGCCATTTGTCATAGTGTTGCTAGAAACATTGATTTATTCTATGTAAGACACATGGCATGTCAGTGAAAAGTTTTGCATAATGCTACATCCATGCCAGTTGGTGTCGGTATAAAGTTCAGTATCAGTGTTGTATCAGTTTATCTGTCTAACTAAAAGGTGCAGTTTCCACTAAAAATGTTTTTTCACCTAAAGAAATTAGAAGTACCTAACAAGTACTTTTAACAGGTTTGTTTAGCAAGGTGTGGACTAAGATGAGTAAAAAGCCTAGAAAAAAGCTGTTTTATTCTACATAAAGGTGCAAACTGGTGCAAACTGGTATAGCAAACTGGCAGCTCCAGAAGTAATGAAAAAATGTATCTCTAACTCTGTCATGGAAACTAGCATGTATAAACCTTAATTAAACAATGTAATAATCAAATAAAAATAAATCTATATCTATATGATATTACGCTGTACCCACATTGGACCAGTGTTTTGGAAAATGGATGGATGATTCAGCTGCGGGCGTCCTCCAACGTGCAACTCTCACAATGAATTATGGGTATTCTCTAGCCATTGAGCTTACATTGGTTGTACACTCATTATTGCGGTGCATTGTGCAATTGAATGAGTGCACTCGATAGCGTCCACTGTGATTTCGGACACCAATACCAATGGCTGTCCCTTCAAATAGTGCTGTATTTAATGGTATAGGGGGCGATTTTGGACACAACCGTTGTGTTATATAAGGTCGGACACTCTTTCGTAGTGGCAGCCATGTTGTGATCACATGACCAGATGACACACTGTACACTATGCACTTATACATTATGTATTCAACTGTGTAGTGTATGAAATTTGTAAGGTTATTTTGTCATTCAACATTAGCCCTAGCTCTTTCTCCTCTGCTATGTAATTAAAGCTGCAACAGTTGAGTGCATGAAGTGTCCAACATTCCACTCAATTAATTGCATCACCCAGGTATTTAAAGTGCACTTTTTCTTTTTGGAATTTTTTTAGTGAATACACTAGCACTATGTATACTATAAAATAGCATAGAACAGTACATAAGTACACAAATTGGGATGCACCTTTTGTCTTTGTAGTTCTATCAAGTTAGTACACAAACACAAACTGCAGATTAATTTATCTCAAACTTTTGAGGTTGGTTTGTCTCACACCAGTCAACTGCGATAACATTGCATGAACTGGTGGGGGCAGCAGAGAGGCCAATATTGTCATATTATTTTAGAAGACAAATAAGAGCCAGCAAAATACAACTGATCTAAAGAAACCTAAGAGCTAAACAAACAAAAAAAATTGGTTCTCCGTAACCACTTTTTCAGAGCTGAAAATATAGATGCAAATAGATGTTGATGGTATTTTATAGAGAACAGCCAGTGTGGCTGATGAATCTTTGTACAGGGTTCGGTGTTGCACCGATGAGGGCCGGTGATAAATGAGAGGTTACTGTGTGAGCACAGTGTGCTCTGTTGTCATGGCGCCAGGAGGTGACCTACATGACAAGGTTTTAATCTGTCATTGATGCGTCTGATCTATTAGCACCATGACCTTTTGCTCTCGTTTGTGTGTGTGCATGTGTCTGAGTGTGTATGTGTTTAAGTGTCACACTACAGTTGCATCATTACACAGCATTTATCACGTTGTACTGCTGTTGGTTTAGCTCTGAAACTAGTGCAGCAATAGTGTTTTAATCAGATGTCAATAGTGAAATTCAGTGAAAATCGTCATTTATTCATCCTCAAATTGTTCCAAACCTGTATGAGTTTTTTTGTTCTGATGAACACAAAAGAAGATATTATGAAGAAGAATATGGGTTGCCAAACAGTTGAGTGAACTATCCCTTTAAATCTGTGAGGGTCACACCATCATTCTTACTTTTTACTTTGGCGAGTGTTTAATTTGGACCCTGAGACTGAGCCAACGCAATGAGCCGGATTGATGCTCTGTCCTCTCCATTACTGGGTCTTATAGTGTTTGCAGTGGTACGCGCAGGGTTTAGAGATGTTATTGAGTAATAGAGGGTAGTGTGTGTGTGAGAGAGAGTTGCAGTCTGGGTTCTTGATCACATTGATGGTTTATAAGGTAAGATGACTGGACCATGTCACAGTCGCTGTGCTGGAAGTCATTTGATTTTAGATGTGCTGTCTGCTGCTTCAGACAAAGCTATACTTCATATATGCACCTCTTTTTTTTATTGCCCATTCTTTTTCTGTAGCTCATTTCATTCCACTTACAAATGACATAAGTCCCCCCACATGTCTTCTCTTTTTCTGCCATTCTGAATTTTCAACATTGAATGAATAAATGTCTGGATGCCCTAATAAAATACAATATTTGCCATTTAAGAGCAATTTAAATGGTTGACCTAACCACTAAATAAAATTTAAAAAATAATGTATTGTCAATGTCATGTGAAGGACTTCAAAAAGATGCTTTTTTGTATATATTTATTCAATTCACATTTATTTGTATAGTGCTTTTCACAATACATATCGTTTCAAAGCAGCTTTACAGAAAATGCATGTCTACATTACAGTTTAGAGTAATCTGTTATCAGAGGTGACCATGTCTAAGTAATGTATTTCAGTAATGTACATATAAAAATCACTCAGTTAGCTAACATAATGTATTAATTTTTAGCAGAAACAATGAGCTCATTGAAGTAATTACTTACATGTTGTGAATATAATTAGTTACTGTCATAACTTGCTTTCATGGCATTTTTTTTAAACATATATTAAAAAATTAAGACATTACTAACAGGTAAAGTAAATATAATTAATATATAAGTTAATATAGTGCATATATTTAGTGAAATGGTCCCTCTAGAGTTCATTTCTCTAGTGAACTAACATGCTGTGGACACTAAATGACTTGCCTGAGGTGAATGTTATGCTACATGAGATTGACTGTTTTATTGATGTCTTTCCTCGGTTGAAACACTGGTTGAGAGATTACACGTAAATATATATATGCATAGATTTTCTGTTGTTTTTCTGCACTTTTTCCTGTTGTGGCGGTTAGCAAACAGCATTGCATTACAGCTTCTGGATTGGAGAGTATGGATTGCGTGTGACTGACTGTATTCGTCGTCTGATTGTATGCACTGAATATGAATACATCTTTTTCTACTTTTTGTCTTTTTTATATTTTTGTCTCATCACTATCTAAATTATTTTATTTGTTCAACTTCAGCATGTGCAAAGTAGATAAATACATTTGGTGCACCTTAGAAACTGAGTAGTAGAATTGTATTGTATGATGAGAAAACAAAATAAGGAAGATACAAAGGATGAGCGAGCCAGTGCGAGAAAAAATGAAGATGGTCAAAGAAAGAGAGACAGAAATCATTGGACAGTCTCTTTAGGATTCAGCAGCTTTCCTCACTGTCCTCTTTGTGTAGTTGTTCCAGCTTCATCTGCCTGTCCACCTCTCCCTCCCTCTCTCTTTTCCTCCTTGGCATTGGCTCTCCCCTCCAGGCCCTCCACTGATGAAGAGGAGCTGCTTCCTGATTTCATTATGGTGACTCAGTGGACAACCATGTGCGGCACTGTGACTCGGCTAATCGTATTGTTGTCCTGCTGTCTGAAGGCCTGCCAAGACCAGCCACTCGTATTATTAACTCTCCCACAAAGAGGGAGCCCAGATCGGAAGCAGAAAACGGGGAGGCCTCCAGTCCACAGCCACCTCCAGCTCCTCCTCAGTTACGGACTGCAGGCCTTTTCCAGCAAAGCCTTTAATACCTAAAGAAAGCTATTCGTTAACATTCTCGTTCATCTTAGTGGCAGTTACTTGGATCGGTTTCAAAACCAAGTGAGTTGTCTTACTATCTACTGCCTACATGAGCAGCCACCTTCTGAGGAAGAGTCCTGACTGAAATGAAATCTCATAAGTGAATGATTTGGTACGCTCTACTTAGCAGGCAACACCATACATCATAAAACTCCTCACGTATTGTGTATGACATTTCATATTTCATTTGATTGGCTGCATCCGAATATGCATGCTAGTAAATAGTAGGCAAAAAACAGTAGCCTATGTGAAAAGAGTAGTACGTCAGAATTCACAGTATTCAATAAGCAAAACATACCGGATGACATACTACTTGCGGTGAGATTCTGAAGTATACATGTTAAGTATATATATCCATCTGACTCTTTACCATCTCATGAGGCCACGGAAGTGGATTTGTGAATGGCAGTGAACTGATGCTGTTGGTCACATATAGAACACACTTTTTAATGATTACAAAGTAATTAACTACTCAAACAGTGTGCCAATTTCGAGGCTGCATTCTTCGAAGGAAATTGACTACTAAGGCCACACCTTCTACGTCCGTGAAGGTCAAACCAAGCGTTGTTAAATGGGGGACGGTCTAGCCTATGGAGGATTGCTCTTGTCGCCTAGCAACTGTGACAGCTGCCGTTGACGAGTGCCAGTGTTTGTATTGGATTTTTTAAAAAGTTATACTTAACCGTGTTCACGTCCTGTCTAAATATGTTCACCTTGGTCCATTTACAGTGGCATGAAAAAGTATGTGAACCCCTTGCAGAATCTGTGAAAATGAGAATTATTTTAATAAAATAAGAAGGATAATAAAAAATGCATGTTATTTTTTGTTTAGTACTGTCCTGAGTAAGATATTTTACATAGAAGATGTTTGCATTTAGTTCACAAGACAAAACAATAGCTGAATGTATTAAAATAACCCCATTCATAAGTATGTGAACCATTGATTCTCAATTCTGTGTGTGGTTACCTGATGATCCACGACTGTTTTTATGTTTTGTGATGGTTGTTCATGAGTCTCTTGTTTGTTCTGAGCAGTTAAACTGAGCTCTGTTCTTCAGAAAAATCCTCCAGCTCCTGCAGATTCATCAGTTTTCAAGCATTTTTGCATATTTGAACCCTTTCCAGCAGTGACTGTATGATTTTGAGATCTGTGTTTTCATACTGAGGACAATTGAGGGACTCAAACACAACTATTAAAAAAGGTTCAAACATTCACTGATGCTCCAGAAGGAAACACGATGCATTAAGAGCCGGGGGGTGAAAACTTTTGAACAGGATGAAGATGTCACAATTTTTCTTATTTTGTTTAAATATCATTGTTTTTCATTTAGTACTGCCCTTCGGAACCAGAAGAAACTTGCATGTTTCCCGGTAGAAAAATTAAGTACAATTTACCTTGATATTTGAATTCAAAAGTTTTCACCCCCCCGACTCTTAATGCATCGTGTTTCCTTCTGGAGCATCAGTGAATGTTTGAACCTTTTTTAATAGTTGAGTTTGAGTCCCTCAATTTTCCTCAGTGTGAAAAGATGAATCTCAAAATCATACAGTCACTGCTGGAAAGGGTTCAAATATGCAAAAATGCTTGAAAACTGATGAATCTGCAGGATCTGGAGGATTTTTCTGAAGAACAGAGCTCAGTTTAACTGCTCAGGACAAACAAGAGACTCATGAACAACCATCACAAAACATAAAAACAGTCGTGGATCATCAGGTAACCACACACAGTATTGAGAATCAATGCTTCACATACTTATGAATGGGGTTATTTTAATACATTCAGCTATTGTTTTGTCTTGTGAATTAAATGCAAACATATTTTATGTAAAATATCTTACTCAGGACAGTACTAAAAAAATAACATGCATTTTTTATTATCCCTCTTATTTTATTAAAATAATTCTCATTTTCACAGATTCTGCAAGGGGTTCACATACTTTTTTCATGCCACTGTATGTACATAATAAAAAGTATAAACTGTCTATAAATTCGCATCTTAGGAAGATGTCAAGACATGAGTTGCGAGCTGCGTTTGAAGAAACCTTTAAAATGGGACAGCCTTCCTTGCTCTACTGTGACACATTCGGCTTTTGAAGGAATTGTGACGCAGCTTCAGAGAGTGTGATTTTTTTTTAATGCAGCCAAATTGAGTTTGCTGTTAGCATGTTGCTAAGCTAATCACGTACAAAAATACATAGTTTACACAAATATTAGGCAATATAATGCATTTTAATTGGATGGTTAACTATTGCTAACTACTTTAGCAATTGTAAGTAGGTTATATTTTCAACCTTTTTCTAGCTTTGTCCACTTTTTTTGGATAGCATTTTTCAGTGAGCATGTCACAATGCTTTGTGAGATTACCTTCTTTACGAATTGATCATGTAATGCTGTCTTAGAAATTGCAGAAAGGATGTGTTTTCTACACATCTGATACCTGCTGTATGTTCTCTTACCTCCACAAAGCATATGGTTTGTGAATCCACAGAAAAGTGATTTTTCAGAATGACTCCAGCCTCTTGTATCTAATGTGCCTAAGATGTCCAATTTGGTTTCCAGATTCAGTCTTCTTATATAGTTTCTTAAGTCACAAATAGCATGCAGGGAGAGTCATCTTTGATTCTGAGCCGCTGATTTGCATAGAAATGAGATCTGACCCATCCAATAGAGTAGTCTAATGCATGCAAAAAGCAGATGTTGATGTAAATGACTATAACTGTTCCACTTAGTCTAATATCATTAGACAGAATGAGTGAGCTAGTGTGTGTGGTAAAGAAGAGAAGGCACATGGAGTGAGAGCAAGTAAAAAGTGTTTCTGTATCAAAAATTATAATAAAGTAGGGCTGTGAACTTAATGCATTAATCTGGTGTAGTTTAAAATAAAATAAATTTAAAATTTTAAAATAATAAAAATGTTAATGAAAATGTGCTTAAAAGACAAAAGCCTTCCAAAGACATAGCAATACATGGTTAAATGACTCATTGAGTGATAATTCAAATGTGTTCATCATGAGTTGATTAGATATGCAGTGTTGTAAAGTGTGAAAACACTGGATTTTCTGTAAATCCAGTGATCAAATGACTGAATGTAGAAGCAATATCCTTTTTTTAGAAAGGAAAATTTAAAACATTAAAAAGAAGAATTGGGTAGAATCAATCATTTATGAATGATTTAGTGTCGTTGTGTGAATAATATGTAGCCATGTTATAAAAAGAGTAACTGTAGTCTGATTACTAGTATTTTAAAATGTAATATAATCTAATTACTAAGTACTTAATTTTTGGAATCTGATTACGTAATCCAGATTACATGTAATCAGTTCCTACCCAGCACTGGATATATGTGATTAATTTCATTAGTTAATTAGCATATAATGTAATTATTTTGTCATTAATACTATTTGTAATTTTATTTTAATTGATCAACAGATACCAACTTTTGATATTTTGGAAGATATATTTGACTAAGAGGAGTCCCAGAGCTCTTGCTAGTACAGTAGTGCAGGTTGGCACTAATAGCATGAGATAAAATTATTCTTTCGCATGGCATTTCAAGTCCATTTTGCGCTGTCAAGAGTTATTAGTCTCTGCACCTAGTGTCTCTCTCTCTTTTCCTGCCCATATGCTGCGTTTTCCCAGAGGCGTCTATGGGCGGCTCATTTCTGAAGTTCCTTTCCAATCCCGCTCTCAGAGGAGTCATTTTGGCTGCCCACCCGCTAGCTTGTCCACCCTTGATCGAGTGTGTGTGGGTGTGTTTGTGCGATTGTATGTGTGTGTATTGGCACCGGTGGCATTTTTGATTAAACTCAGTTCTCTCCTTACTAATTACCCCTCTCTCAGGCCCAGTTGCTATATAGTTGTGTAGTTTCTCTTGCTCTTTTTTCTCTAATCAAAGACCTGGAACACTCATCATTGCTATGGCAGCTGCTAATTAGTGGATACCTGGCGTCTTGGCAACAGCAGGTTGGGGGAGGGCGAGTCAGGGCTGGTTGGTGGGAATAATGACACCGTGTCTCCTTGTCTAGCTCTCACACTGAGATGATTAAATATGGACACACACTACACCACCAAGCGTGTGTTTTAATATAAAGATTGGACTCCTACATGGTGACGTGGAAAATGTAGAATAACTTCATGTGAATCACATCGTTTTATGTTGTGGTTGAGCCAGGTGCGTTTATCTGTGAAAGGGAGGTCAAATACAAGTCAATACTAAAATAATAACAATATAGTTTTATCTACAGTACTGGTAGTATAAATTACCAGGGCTTGACATTAACACCCGCCAACTCACCAAAAGAGGGTCGCGTGTGACGCGGTCACTCCTACTAGACACTTGGGCTTGTTGAATTTTATAAATGATATGTACATCTTTTAAAAAGGCATTTGAATTAATAAATGTGCAATGTAATAAGTGCAATGTAATATCGATTTTTCGATGCATATCGATTAAAATATCTGAAACGCTTCCAATACTCATTTTCCTCAGAATAGATACATGATACCAGCTGCTCTTTCTCTCTCTCTCTCATTTCCGACAGCGAGTCGACACACACACACCCTCCTCCCCTCACTCACTCATTTCATTTGCTCCGGATGAATATTGTTGGTGTTACAGGGCTTGAATTTTGGTGTTGGATTGCGCGTATTGTGCATAATTTTACTCATTTCCGCAGATTTTGTGCTCACACTCGAAGTGTGCACACATAAAGCCGCCTCTCAGTACTAAATTGTTGTCTAAACAAAATTTAAGGTCAAATACACACAAAATAATGTCAAAATGCCAGTCTTGCATTCACATTAACACAGTTAGTTATGTTTTAGGTGAACATAAACAGTTGATAAAGAAAACGCATGTGTAACAGTATAATGGATCTGTGTGTCAGGTCTTAAAGTGACAGCAGCCTAATATACCTGCTGCCAAAGATAGTAGTAAAGTATTAAAAATATCTATATGCAGTTTTCCCCATGGTATTGATGTCATAATTGTGGCCAGTGAAAATACTGAGTAGCTAGTAACCACTAGCCACAGTGGCTGGTGAGTAAAAATTTAATGTCAAGCCCTGCAAAGTACTTACTCAATTTGTACCCAACTGTTAGCGTACCCAACATGCAGTATTTTTAGTGGTACTGTTATCGGCTACTGATTTTTTGTATTTTGACAACTCAAATATGCACATATTTGTTGAGTATGTGTGTAGCTGCATAGAGAAACCACCTGAAGGTTTTTGGGCATGCTGTGACTAGAAAGTCCCACAACGCTGTTTGTCTGGCACATTAGCACTGCAAATAACCCAAACAGAATTTGCCCTAGCAGAAAATATTTTATGGTGGTATATGATAACATTCATTAAATGTTATATGACACTTTTTGTTTTACAAAATCCATCTCTTTTTTTCTTAAATCTATAAAGCACCATTCTGAGAGCAGTGTTGGGTACACTCAAAAAAATAACTGTAAAAAACAAAACAAATTTACACAGTAAAATGCCGTTTTCCATTAAATAAGCAATAAGGTACTCCAGGCTAGTGCTGTATCGTGAATAAGTCACGGCTGAAGGGTGTTGTTAGGCACGATGCGAAGCGGAGTAACCCCTTCAGCCGTTCACGATACAGCACTAGCCTCCTCGAGTACCTTATTGCTTTTATAAAAAGGTTACCACACAATACAAATATTAAAACCAAAATGACCAATGCAACTTTCATTAGTTAATCTTTCACCAAAAGCCTTCCTTCCGCCAGAAAAAATAATCCCTGAACAGCAACAGAAGTTACATTATTACACCATTAGATGGCGGCAAAGACTGTCTTTATGAGTGTGTCAGTCAGTAGTGAAGACTTCTACATTGAAAAGACAGAATTGTTTTGAAATCAGAACAAGACGCAACTGACGAATGCTTTGATTAGCGCTGTCAGTCATGGGAAAACCTCTTAATTGTTAAAAGGACAAGCTATTACAGCGGACATTCAAACTGATTTTTTATTCTGAACATAGGACTGACCTGAAAGAAAAATGCTAAATCTGAACGCAGGTAATAAACTCACTCACTCGATCTCTTTCCCACAACACTCTTCTACATAATACAGTAAGCTTCAGTGAACAATATCAATTGAGAACAAACAGTTTACGTTGCTAAGAGTGGTTGCTAAGGGTGTTGTGTAGTGATACACAGAACCGTTGGGTGAAGCGGTCATAGCCATGTTTTATCATGAATAAAACACAGCTATTGACCAATCAGAATCAAGGACAGGAACTAACCGTTTTATAAAACAGTAATATACCGTAAAAATAATGCATTCTGTGTAATATTATTTGTTGTTATCCTATAGGTTACTTTACTGAAAATGACAAACATTACCCAGAATGCTCTGTTTTTACAGTATATTACTTCTGTATATTACGATTCATTCTGTATATTACAATGCATTCTGGGTGATGTTATTTGTCGTTTTTCAAGAAAGTAGGCCTCTTTTCTTAAAATCACAAATATTACCCAGAATGCATTGTTTTATGGTATATCACTGTTTCAAAGGAAAACGTCTCGGGTTACGTCTGTAACCCTGGTTCCCTGAATAAGGGAACGAGACGCTGCGTAGTCGCTTTGGGAACGCCTCTGCGCGTTTTGTCTTGAAGCACTCGTGAAATCGAACCAATAGTGTGACGGGACGTCAGTGCGGGTGACGTCACGGACCAGGAAACTATAAAGCACTCCTGAGAACAAAGAACGCCAGCTTCTGATATGGATGAAGCAGACGCTCACAGGCGTGCAGGGAGTATGGCTAAGCTACGCAGCGTCTCGTTCCCTTATTCAGGGAACCAGGGTTACAGACGTAACCCGAGACGTTCCCTTTCATGGGAACATCGACGCTGCGTAGTCGCTTTGGGAACGCTATCCCAACTAGGCCATAAGACCAAGTGCCTGTCTGTTATCTTACGACGAGAGCACCGAGGACCCTGGAGTGGAGCCCAAATCAAGGTTATACAACCTAATGAAGGTATGCTGAGATGACCACCCAGCCGCATCACATATCTCGTTAATGGGAACCCCCGAGATCAAAGCCTTTGAGGCAGCCATACCCCTAGTAGAGTGTGCCCGGACAGCCAAAGGTGAAGGCTGCCCGTATGACTCATAGGCAAGAGAGATGGCCTCAACCACCCACTTGCTCATTCTTCCTGATCCGGATTAATCAAAGGAGGAGGACAAAAGGCCTGCAGTACAATCGGTCCTGGGACGTTGGTAGGGACCTTGGATTTATAACCAGGTCTAGGATAAAGGAAAGCCCTGAACATACCAGGCGCAAATTCCAAACATGAGGGAGCAACCGAAAGTGCTTGAAGATCTCCAATTCTTTTGAGAGATGAAATTGCCAACAGGTGGACAGCTTTGAGAGGAATCTTCCAGACACCTCCTCTAATGGTTCAAAGGGAGCCTCAGCTAACCCTTCCAACACAATAGCCCAGTCCCAGGCCGGAGTTTTGTACGCACAGAAGGCCTCAGCCTCTGGGTACCACAGAGAAAGCGTATAAATAGGGGGTCTCTTCCACAGAAGAGTCCCCAAACAGAGCATGATAAGTGGAAATAGCCACTATATAAACCTTCAAGGTAGAAGGAGATAAACCATCCAAGTTTTATACTTGGAGAAATTGCAGCACAAGACTGATAGAAGAGTGGAACAGGTCCAGCTGACGTTGTCTACAGCAAGTAGAAACCAACTTCCATTTATTTGTCTGTATAGCTTTCTCGTGGAAGGAGCTCTGGAGTGGAGTATGGTCTCGACAACCTCAGTTGGGAGACCGGATTCTATGAGCCTAGCCCCCTCAGAGGCCAAGCTCAGAGTTTCCACAACTCCAGGCGGGGGTAAATTATCATGCCGCCCGCTTGAGACAGAAAGTCCTGTCTGATGGGGATCTCCACGGGGGAGCCGTCTAGAAGAGACACTAGGTCTGCAAATCAAACTCGGGTTGGCCTTAATGGGGCTATCAGTATGAGATAGACCCTCTCTAGGCAAACCCTCTCCAGAACTCCTGGGAACAGAGCGATCGGGGAAAAGTGTGTACAGACGTAACCTCGGCCACGTCTGCACCATAGCATCCAACCCCAGAGGGGTGGATTAGTCAGAGAGCACCACAGTGGGCAAAGAGATGTTCTTTCGAAGCAAATAGGTCAACTTCTGCACGACCGAAGTTCTCAAATGAGCTCCACCACCTCAGGGTGGAGACTCCATTCCCCGGGCCTCGGCCCCTGCCTCAACAGGATGTCTGCCCCCACATTTTGATGGCCCCTCGGGTGTGGGAGGAAGTATTTGAGTACTCGAAATACCGCCATCATTTCCAGATGATTTATGTGTCAGGAAAGTAGATGGTCCTCCCAAAGACCCTGAGCCGAGCGACCACTCATGATCGCCCCCCCAGCCTGTGAGGGAAGCATCCGTCGTTAGCATTACACGACGACAATGAGCCCCCAACACAGGTCCCTGGGACAGGAACCAAGGCTTCTTCCACATGACTAAGGCACGAAGGCATCGCCGCGTGACCTTAATCATGCGAAAAGGATTTCTTCTCAGAGAAAACCCCTTGGTCCTGAGCCACCACTGTAAGGGTCTCATGTGCAGCAGGCCAAAAGGTATCACGTTGGACGCAGCTGCCGTAAGACCCAACAGTCTCTGAAACTGTTTTGCAGTGTGTGACTGGCCTAATTTCACCCCATTCACGGCCGAGAGAATGGAACGCACCAGAGCAGGAGACAGATGTGCCTGCATCGTGATGGAATCCCAGACTACCCCTAGATAGTTGGTAGTTTAAGCTGGAAGAAGCACACTCTTCTTGGCATTAATTCTCAGCCCTAGCCTTCTGATGTGAGACAGAACAACATCTCAATGTTGGACTGCCATATGCTCAAACTGAGCTAAATTCAACCAATTGTTGATATAATTCAACACGCGAATGCCCTGGAGTCTCAGAGGAGCCAGAGCTGCATCCACACATTTTGTGAAGGTGTGGGGTGAAAGCTAGGCAGAAAGGAAGAACCCTGTATTGGTAAGCTTCGCCCCCGAAAGCAAATCTGAGGAACCTCCTGTGCTGAGGATGGATGGATACATGAAAGTACCCTCCAACCCTCTTTGGAACAAAGTACAGACTGTAAAACCCTGACAGCTTGCTGGGAGGAGAAACCCTTCTATAGCTCCTTTTTGCAAGAGCGTCAGAACTATGTGTTCCAATACCAGAGACTGCAAGGGGTCCACCACTATAGGGAAGACCCTGTTAAATTGGGGCGGGCGAGACCCGAATTCTGTAACCCTTTCTTTGTGAGCAGTACCCATTGAGAAATACTTGGAAGAAGTTTCCATTCTACCAGAAATCTACTAAGGGAACCAGTCTCTCAAGACTGGCCTCTGGTGTTTTTTTTTTTTTTTGAACATTTGACTCGGCGCCCTGAAGCGGCGAACCGGCAGGGAACAACCGAATCAAATGTCGACCGGCCCTCCTCAGAGGGTCAGTGGAGACCGCTGCACCCTGAAGCACACGAGGTGGCAGGGTTGGCAGAACGGCCCCCTGAGGGCACCGAGGAGGGGCGGATACCATATAGTGTGGTAAAGAACCCTCTTCGGAAAGGGGCTACCCTCGAATGTCCTATGCCATTGGCGTCAGGACCTTTTCGAAGTCTTCTTGGTGATAACAGTCCGCAGATCTGTCTTACCCCACAAAGACTTCAGCTGTGTTGCCTGTCCCGGTCCCCAAGCTTTCTGCGGGGGAGCACGGGTGACGACACTTTTTTTTTTTTTTTTTTTTTTCAGTGCCCTGAAACGGCGAACCGGCAAGGAACAACTGAACTGACCACTCTATGACCCTCCTCTTCTTAGAGGATCACTGGAAACCGCTGCACCCTGAAGCACACGAGGTGGCAGGGTTGGCAGACCGGCCTCTCTTCTTTTAAATTCCTCAGAATTTAATGTATTCAATATTTCATTTAATCCTTAAATTAAATGCAGCCAAAAACAAACAGTCAAAAAGACAGGCTGAATATATTGGAATACAAAAAGAATTATAGCTCGTAATAGTTTGCAAGATATTATAGGAAAAAAGAGAAAGGGAACTCCCGTCTACTCAGTTCCCTCCAAATATATATAAACATTTTATATATAATCGGCTATATATATTACGGGCACGATATCTATGCGCAGCCTCGGCAAACGCGAGATCCGAGCCGTATATTCTTTATTGCAGACTTAATCTGCGCGCTGCCTCGGCAAACGCGAGATCCGAGCTATATATTCTTTATTGCAGACTTAATCTGCGCGCTGCCGCGGCAAACGCGAGATTCGAGCCTTGCGTTGGACTTTTATTCCCTCGAGAATAAAGCCAACAGGAGTGGAGCTAAAAACTCCCGCTAGTGCATACTTCTCTTTACACTTCGGGACATTTTTATGAATGAACACTGTCAGCTGTGAACTGACGTGCATGCTCCACTCTCAGCGTGTGCATCCCTACTCGCTTTGTAGTATAGCACTCAAACTGCTGTTCACTTTCTTTATATATATATAAATATATCTTCAATATTTGTAAGTTGACAAATTCAGAAAGATATTTAACTTCTCAGTTAAATCGAGAAAATAATCAGACAAGTCTATCACGGTCTGAATATTTCAGATTAACAAAATAATCATGGCTTTCAAACACAACTGATTTGTTTCTGATGTTAGAATAATAAACGTGTGATTTTGAAACACGATATGTGTGTGAGGTGGCGAGTCCTCAAATCAATATCACAATATCCACCTCCTCAGAGCTGGACATGTGTACCGGTGCCTCAGCCCGGAGGAAGAAACCGCAGAGCGTGCTTCCACCTGGGAGAGGCACTGAACCTGGCAGGTAAGGGCAGAGAAAGGGCAGCGCCCGTCTCTAACCCCTCTGCCAAATTCATCTGCGAACCCCATGATCTGAACCGCCTGTCTGCCTCGGCAGATGCGGGATCCGACCACGAAGAACGCGAGCCGCGGCGCCCTCCTCAAAGAGCGCCCGGCGGGAGTGGAGAGGTTTTATATTACAATGCTCGCAAACAACCCCCTCGAGGGCCGCCTGGGCATGCTCCGCTCCCGGACAAACAACACAGAGCTCGTGTGTATCCCCACCCGTGAAGTAATGAAGGTAGGGAGAAGCACACGGTCTGATGCCGTTTGCTCGCCATTATAGTGTCTTTTATATACATATATATGTGGTGTAATATTGATACTCTTGTTCTCAAACAAAAGAGATCGTCTCTGTATATGTAATTGACAGACAACACCAAATAAGACACACGATAACACAGAGCGCTGCTGAAGACACAGAAGCTGGCGTTCTTTGTTCTCAGGAGTGCTTTATAGTTTCCTGGTCCGTGACGTCACCCGCACTGACGTCCCGTCACACTATTGGTTCGATTTCACGAGTGCTTCAAGACAAAACGCGCAGAGGCGTTCCCAAAGCGACTACGCAGCGTCGATGTTCCCATGAAAGGGAACACTATTTTGTTGTGTGAATTTGATTCTTTTTTTTTTTTTTTTTTACAGTTATTTTTTAGTGTGTAGTAACCAATTACATGTAATCTGGATTACATAATCAGATTCCAAAGATTAAGTACTTGTAATTAGATTACATTACATTTTAAAATACTCGTAATTAGACTACAGTTACTCTTTTATTGATTTTTTTTATTTTTTTATTTTTTATTTTAAAATAATTTATTTGAATTTTTATGCTTTTTATTAAACTCAGGAACCCCGGTCTGGGAAACCATGATGTAATGTAATATTTAATGCACTTTATGTTTTTGATAACAAAGAATGTAATTTTCTTTCTCTTTGTATTTTATATCAATTTATATCAAGATTATCCTATTCAAATCAATGTGATAAACGAGTTGGGTCAAAAGTAATCAAAAAGTACTCAGATTACATTACCTTAAACGTGTAATGTAATGGATGACGTTTACTAACTACAATTTTGTCATGTAATTTGGAATCAGTAACCGACTACAATTTGTAAGTAATCTACCCAGCACTGTCTGAGAGTTTAACTAAAAAGATTTGAAGAAGTAAAAAGAATCACAAATACAGAATGAGAGATTACGGGACAAAAAATGCTAGAGAGAGAGAACATGATAGCATGGTTGTGAATAGAGCAGGATGCATGAGATGAGAGTATTGAAAGGAGAAAGACAGAGAGAGATATGTGGAGGAAGGGTGATAAATCATGCTAAACTCATTAATGAGATAACAGTGGCTGAGAAATATGAAGGTTAAAGGGTTGAGGGCTCTGGATGTGCCGTAGACAGAGTTATTTCCTGCCAGGGCCACTGCAGTAAGTCACGTACACACGCATGCATATATGCCTACATGTACGGCGCAGCGGAAGTGTCAAAAGGACATTTTGTTGATCAGAATTGACAAGACTGATGTAAAATCATTCCAGACTGAATTTATGATTTACTGTGTGTTCCTGAAGTTGAGGTCGGCTGCCTCTCAGCTCTGCAGACATCAATTCACCTTACTGTGACACACCAGAAATGGAGCTCTCTGTGATTTACAACAAAACACATTCACATATGCTTACAAATTCATCGGCATGTCATGCTCTCTGATGGTTCAGGTTTATATGGCCACGTGTTGACTTTAGACACTGTAAAGGATGTGCTCAAGGCTGGTTTGAAGGTACAGATCTGACTTCGATAGGTGACGATGTATTTACTGCAGCAAAGCTCTGAGCTGCTTTTAATTTACACACAATTCAGCTTACATTCAGTCATGTAACAGTGTTGGTTGGGCAGATTTGTCCTCTGTTCTATTGTGTTCCTCATTGTTTTAGCTTTAATCTTTCTGGATTTCTCACATTTAGCATGTTGAAGAGTATTTGTCCAACTATGGGCAGTTTTGTCCTTGTAGACTTTTAGAAAAAGTTGGCATCACAGAAGTTTTTCGCTTCTATGATGCCTAGAAGGACCATTTTTGGTTCCCCAAAGATCCTTTCGGTGAACAATTCTTAACCTTCTGTGGTGAAAATAAAGTCTTTCTCATTTTGATTATAAAAGATGAGTTATAAGGGATAAAATTAAGACATGTTCAGCATCATTACTCCAGTCTTCAGTGTCACATGATCCTTCAGAAATCATTCTAATATGCTGATTTGCTGCTCAAGAAGCATTTCTTATTATTATCAATGTTGAAAACAGTTGCTGCTTATTTTTTTTTTTTTTTTTGTACAATCTTGATACATTTTTTTCAGCATACTTTGATCATTAGAAAGTTCAAAAGAACAGCATTTATTTGATTTATTTAATATCATTCTCTGATAGAAATGACAGTGGTGGAGTGGTGGACATTTTTGGAACAAAATGGACAATTTTGTTGGCTAATTACACTGCTAACATTTTATGTATTATAATACACACAATTAGTTCACATTTTTTGCATAATTTTCAGAAAAATTTGGATCAAACAGTAAATGCTTAAAAAGATCCTACAGACCCAAATAATTTTCGGCCAATATCTAAGCTACAATTTGTATCTAAAATATTAGCAAAAATAGTTTTTAGTCAGCTTACTTTAGGTTTTTGATACATTTCATTCTGGTTTTAGATCAGGTCATAGCACAAAGTCCGCTCTTCTTAGGGTAGCTAATGACCTTTTAGTAAAGTTTGACTCTGGTAGCAGTGTTGCCTTACTTTTGCTGGATCTTAGCTCAGTATTTGATATGATTGATAATTTCATATTAGTTGAACGTCTAAGACAGTATGTGGGCATCCAAGGAACTGCTCTAAGCTGGTTTCCCTCTTATCTTCAAAGTATAACCTTTTCTGTTAAAATTGGAAACTTTTCCTCATCAATCACATGTGGGGTCCCTCAAGGTTCCATTTTGGGACCAGAGTTATTTTGATCGTATTTGCTTCTATTTTTAAGAAATATAGCATTTCATATCACTTTTAATGCTGATGACACCCAGATGTATCTGCAGAGATGATACATCTGTTAAATCACTCCTTCAGTTTCTAAAAGATGTAAAATGCTGGATGAATAATAACTTTCTCCAGTTACATGAGGAAAAAAACAGAAATGATTATATTTGGCCCTAGTAGCTGTGCAAATAATATAACAACAAATCTAGGTCCACTGTCATCCAATCTGAATACATATGTTAAGAATCTGGGTTTTATCTTTGACACAGAATTAAAGTTTGACAGACAAATCAATTCAGTTATGAAGTTTCTTTCAATTGAGAAATATTGCTAAACTCAAATCTGTCTTATCTTTCGGTGATCTGGAGAAAGTTATTCATGCTTTTATTACTTTACGTCTTGATTACTGCAATGCTTTGTACCTGGGTAAGTCAGTCTTCGCCGTCACATCTTCAGAGGGTTCAAAATGCGGCAGCAAGGTTGCTGAAAATTACAAGAAAGAGGGATCATAAATCCCTGGCTTCTTTACACTGGCTGCCAGTTCATTTTAGAATAAAGTACAAGGTACTTTTGTATAATTTTAAAGCTCTGCATGGACTGGCACCAAAATTTTCTAAACTTATACATTTTAGTTACTCACAGAGATCTCTGAGATCCCAAAATCAGCTGCACCTTGAAATTCCTCAGTCACTGTTAAAAAGGAAAGGAGATTGTGCTTTCTCAGTTGCTGCTCCAAAGTTTTGGAATGGTTTACCAATGTCTATCAGATCGTCTACCTCTGTAAACATGTATAAACTCGTCTTAAAGTCGGCATGAAATCAAAATTAACAATTCTTATTTTTTTATGGAATATTGTAGTATTTATTATCAATAATGTATCCGTGAACTTCATTATTTTTTTAAAATTCATGTGCCCTCATAATCTTTAATCAAAATCATAACCTCCCATCCCCCTTCAAAACGACTCATCGTCTCTTCCTGTCACATGCTATGGCGCAAGGGTGGAGCTATCTGGAATTGCAGTGACGTATGGGGTAAATGCTGTGCTTCACTTTATAGAGATTAATGCATTAACCACCGCTGATGCCAGTCTTTGGGGTGTACAGTAAACATGGAAAGGAACCTGCGACACGCTCAGTCAGTCAGGCTGCGTGTCCACTGGAGCAGAGCAAGCAACCAGAGCATTTTTAGATTCATTCTTATAGAAGTTGAGCGTCACTTAACTTACGCAGTGGCTCAACTTCCATAGGAATGAACCGAAAACACTCACTCTTTTAACTGCTCGCTCCGCGCCAACGGACATGCACCATCAGTCAGTCAGTCAGTCTCTCTCGTTGTTTAGTGCCGTTAACCGTCTTCGTCATCCTCAATAAAGCTCTTACAGTAACGTGAGTGCTCGGAGTGAGTAATTCATATCTGCCTCCAATTTGTTAGCAACGGCCAACTTCTAATCAATTTCCGAAGGACGAAATCAAGTCCCGCCCTCTCATTTCAGATGCCGTTTCACTTGGATAGACGTCACAGTACAGAAGAAAAGACAATCGCAACTTCCGTTTCATGCCGACTTTAAGACTTAAGGCCTTTGCTACTTTGTAAGGACCATTAGGTTTGGATTAGAAGTTTATATTATTATTATAGTATTATCTTTCTTTTGTTTATATGGTATTATCTCTTTCCCCCTAACTTATTGTGTTTTATATTGTATTATTTCTTTCCTTGTATTTTATTGTGTTTTATGTAATCCCTTTTAAATTGTACAGCACTTTGGTACACTCTTTGTTTTTTAAGGTGCTTTATAAATAAATTTTGATTTGATTTGAATTTAAAGGGAAGCAAATTAACAGTAAAGGCTCGAGAATTGACGTCTA